>JAPPVO010000024.1:90452026-90557162 GCA_030407325.1 Camellia japonica | reverse complement strand
TGCGTGTAGCTCGTCCCATGGATGCCCAGCTGCAGTAACCTACATTCTGTGCCAGCTAGGTTCCCTTATAACCAAACTAAATCAATTGGGAACTAGAACTTTTGATCATTTAAGATTTTATAAAGCTAGGCGTGGAAGAAAAATAATAGTAGAACCACCCCCAAGGTTCGTTTAAGATTATATATGAAATGTTTAGTGTATGCATGTGTGTTTGTACAGAGTGACATAAAAACGAAGAATGCTTTGTGAAAAATTGCAAAACTCCTTTTATCAGTGAATTAGTATCCTTTCTACAAGCATCAGAAATCTTAATACATATAGTTACGTACATCTACTGATATTCATGACAGATTTTTATATTACCTTGTCTGGGGCTGTCTAAATGACCACAACACATGCAATAACATCATTAGGGAACAACAAATGAAAGGCAACCTGGATACTCTTGATAACTTGAACATCTTTTACACTGTTGACCTTTAGCAACTATATGCAACTATTCAATGCAGCTGTGAAATTAGCTGGTAACATGAATTGATAGGAGAAAACCCCTAAAAGGTTCACGAGGCATTCCAAGACTTATTTAGGGGAGGGAGGGGTACCTTTACTGCAGCTGTAAGTATAGCAAGCAGCATAGCCACCATCACCAGCACGAACATCCGCTTCAGCAGCCCTTCCAACAATGCCAACAGCAGCACTCAAACCTGCTCCAACTGAGAAATGCACATTTCCGCTAAATGTCTGTACAGCACCACTTGTCCTCAACACAATTATAAAGTCTGTCAGTTCCCCTCCTGCCTGTTTCATTTCAAAAAAATATATAATAAAAATTAAATCAAACATAGTAGAACTAACGTCTATTGGAGCTCATATATATCATATTCAGTTCCAGCAGGGGAATTCTTCATAAAGGAATTCAAACTAGCTCCTCCATTACACATTAATTATTAGGCATTGGTTACCACCCACCACTTACGAAGCCAAACGTTCACTTATTAAAAGTAGCTTTCTAGGCAAGAAATGCAACATTGAAGGAACACGAGATCTGTATGTGACAGGTGACTGGAAGAAATCTGCATGAAATCAAGTCAATGATTTGTGCAAAGGTTTGAGAGCATAGTTCACAAAAGCTTTGCATTTCACATATGGTTCCAGCAGCCTCCCATCACAACTCATAATTCTAAGATGAACATAGGGAACACTCGCCTACTAGTAGACAGACCAAAACTTATGTATGATAGCGAAAAAATTTATATTTTCAAAGCTGATTATAAATTATTTTTAGTGGCTGGTAGGTTAGTAAGATATGGAGAGGGGAGAAGAAAATCATTCACTCACATTTAAAAACAAAAATATTACTTAAAAGGATTTTCAACAGCTAAGATAATTGAACCCATTGCACAGTTTTTGTTGTAAAATGGTTCTTAATTAGATATAATCATATTTATGAAGGACTTTGTAGCCACTCCAGCAGAAAGAGGAAAAACTTCTCATTTCTCTCCAAAGGAAAACAGTATAAAGACTGACAAAAGCAAGTACACAGAAAACACACACATTTCCTGTAATGTCCTCGAGGTTGAGTAACTTTTGTAGAGAACTATAAAATATATTTCACCTGAGCTCCCCAACCAATGCCAAATGTAGAAATGGCAGACGGTGGTGACCAAGATCCATCTTGTCTACGTGCAACAACTAGCCCTGTTCCAATGTTGTAGGTCACCATCACACCAACCTTTGCAACAGTAAGAATTGCAAGGCCTTTTGCTTGTTTTAAAATAGCATCTGGTATGGACTTTTCTGGTGTCAACAAGCCAACCTGAGTAATAACATTCCAGTATATTATAAACCATACAAACGTCTAACATATGAGCTGGACAGTTTTTATCTCTGAATGCATGGAATACTTGAGAAAGAAACAGAATCTGAACTGCATGACTATGGTTTCATCCTCTTCATTCAAATGAGAGGCATCAAACAAACAAATCTAAAAACAAATCAAGTAACTACTCCACATAAAAACAAATAAAATAAACAAAATTATGGACATTTGCAGTCCTTCAAGTTAGCCTGCACAATCTAAGATTGTAAAACTCATACAATAGTTATACAAAACACATAAATGGACACAGTGAAACAGCTGGCTACAATTCCACATTTGTAAAAGCTGAAAAAGTTCTTTATCTAAAAGTACTCAAACAAAAGGCTTCATAGCATTAAATCAAAATGTTAGTGCTTCCTAAAAAAATTTAAGCCACGGATTTTTTTATTTTTTATTTTGCTTTCACAGGAATGTAGATAATCTCTGATTAAAAAGGTATCGATCATCAACACAATCAACTTAAAAGTAAAAAGTATCAAAGGAAAGAAAAAAGACTACCTGATTGTAACCCCGAATGGTGTTTGTAGCCTTATAAATTTCATATTCCATGGACTGGCCCCATGGAAAATTAAGCCACGATCTCAACGTACTGAGGTCTGTCAGATCATGGGTTGGCAACTGTGCAGCACGACTTACTTGGTCCATTAAGTATGACTGGACTGAATCAAGCCGCACACAGCACACATCACAAACTCGTTGCGGGTTCCCAGTGTGAAACTTGGCAGGTAACAAGCTCCTTCCCTTGGAACACTGATTGCAAAAAATCCCTCCACAAAACCGGCAGTGGTGCCTAGAGCACAGGATCGGATGGAAGCGCACATTACACAGCATGCAAGCAGAAGCAGCACTGTCAGCCAACCATTTTGGTGGCTCTGCTTCAAGGATTTCCCTTGCATTACCAAAATTAGCTTCCGTGAGGGTTTGAGCCATCTCTTTCCAAGCTTGCTCAAGAAGATTGTTTGATATCCAGGAAATCGCGCAACCATGGACGTCACCTGAAGCAAGAGCAGTCACTTTCCCTCGGGCCACAAGTAGCATATCAAGAACCACATCCCACATAGTCATCTCTTTCTCTTCTCCAACAAACTGATTCCATCCCATGTCCCCATCAGCGAAGTAGCCCCCACCGAAGGAAAAACCCCTATTCCATTCTTCATGTTCGCTCCCTGACATCGGTGGAACAGAGACAGGTATCCAAACCCCAGTTTCTTCAGAAACTGGCAAGTCATAACAAAAATATTTGCCAACTGTATCATTGCCAGCATTTGAAACATTATGATTCTGCAGATCATCACCCACCATAGTGCCATCAGGTGCCTCGGTTTCATCATCTTTCAGCTGTGCATTTTCTTCATTTACCAAATTATCAGTGGCCGACAAACTACTTTCTTTCCTTTGTTCCTCAACATCTTCAGAAACCTGAACACCAGCACCCAGCAATGCAAATAAACAAGCAGCATTTTAAAAACTGATTTAGAAACAGATGACAGAAAAATGATACCCCTTTTGTCCCAAGTCCTTTTTGTCCATTTTCTTATATTGGAATGTCACACAATAGTTCTTCACTTTAAAAGTGAAGTGTACAAAATTTTGTTACTTTTCTAAACTATCATTTTGAAAGAGTAGCTCTGAAATCCACCACAGAAAATTTTCCCAAGTTTTGGATGCTCATGCTTCCCACTTGAGCATGAATGCGTTAAATGCCTGCCTCTCTAAACAGTTGGAATCCTAAATGGACTGTGAACAGGGAATGGAGGGAACAACATCTATTGCACCATAAATTTGATCTTTGCACAAGTGAATATATATTGATAAAGCCACATCACATATAAGTTAACCCAAAAGATCATTGACAAACAAGGCCACCAAGTTGGATAAATAAACATGAAGTTGATAACGATGCAATCAACATAAATAGGGAAATATAACTAATGCATGACACGTTAGATGCCCAATGATAACAAGTAATCACCATGAAAGTCCCTAAGAAGATGGGAAAACAAAAAACAAAAGGAAAAAAAAAAAAAACTAAGAAGAGAACTGCAGTTCTGAAGTCTGATTATCGAACTTAATAAAATTAATCATCTATTATAATGCTCAGGGGTACAAATAAGTAGCCAATGCTCTTCAGTTTGTCCCCCCATATTCACTTGATGCTTCGTATATTCATGCCTCTTATAATCAGGAAAAAGAAGAATCATGCTTATTATTAGGGAATGAACAATTTAGTTGAGAATCACACTTATGCTGCAAATAACACACACTTGCAACTTGGTAAGAGCACCCTTTCTAAATTAGAACCTAATAGTGAGTGGTAACTGAAGAAAGTTGTGTGTTTCTCAAAACAACCTTTGTACATTCAGTGATGATTTGAACAATCCCAGTACATTTCTACAACACAACTCTTAAACTATCATACACTTCCTGCATGCTTTTAAAGCTTCTTGAGCATGTCCTGTTTACTTCCCTCTAGTTTCTATACATTTAATTATTTTCCAAGCCCTAGATTCCTACTTTGTTTCTCACTCTCTACACTCAATTACACGCCTATAGTTACCCTACTGGAGGTGGAGTTTCTTTTCAACTGAATTTTACAAATAGAGACTATAAACAGATTTTTCAATGGATTTAGAAAGTACGGCACCTGTTGGTGGTTGTTCTGTCCATTAAAAAGCAATTAATCTGCTGACAACTAAATTATTTAAACTCCATATCTTTATAACATCCTCATACATGGAAACTATAAACTCCCAAAAGAAGGATGAAAACAAGGGAGTGGGCATTAATGATTGCATATAATGGACTACAAAATGAATAAAATTTCACATCCCATATTCATTCCAAAACCCAGGCAAATGGCCAGTATTCTATGATCTCATCCTCAATTCTTCTTCGCTTGAAATTAGTTTTTGAAATTTCAAACCATTAGTCTTGCCACTAACATTCACCCAGAATCCCAGATACTCTTGAAAAAGGTTTTGTTTAATTTGGCTTCTAGGTTATCATTGCTTATTACGTTTACCAACCAAATGACATTTGAGTCTTGTGACAAATTTTGACCTCATCATTTTCATAAACAACTGTTCCAAACCGGTTTCACTCCTACCCTAAATTTAGGGTTAAAACTTGAAAAAATGTATGAACCTCCAGGCTCCAGCTGCATATCCTAATTACAATATACAGCAACAAAAATCTCAACAGTAACCATCAATTACAACCTATAAGTTTCCACAAATCCCATGTATGTTTCTAAACATTATGCACATTATACAATTTTCAACTTTCCCATTCCCTTGGAATAATAACATGAATTAAATTTGCCCCTCTAGAGAAAACAATAAATTAATTAATTAATTAATAAATAAAAGTAGTAAATTTCATTACTTTTTAGCTCGCACATATCAAATTAAATTCGTGTATCTCTCTTTTTTTCCAAAAATTCAAAGTACAAATTATAAGAATTCAAAGTTGGCTCCGAAGCAGAATTCAATTAATCGAATTTTTCAAATTAAGCATCTCCATTTAATTACCAAGAATCTGTAAAAACGAAACACAAAATATAGATATTTTTTCCCTGAATCGGCAGAAAAATGGTTGCTTTATTTTCCTTTGGTTTTCTGATAAACCAAACAGGGGGGTAAGAGATCGATTACCGTGTGAGAGAAAAACTTGGGCTCGTAGTCGTCGAGTTGAATCTTAGGGTATAGAACTTTAGCATCCATTGACGAGCTTTGACGTGGTGGAGAGTGGTGCTGATGACCAATCGAGAAGAATCGACATGACAGAGGGTTTTAGAGAGAGAAGAATATAAGTGTTGGATCGGTGGGCTACGCTATCGTGTATGTAAGAGAGAGAGAGAGCGAGAGAGAGAGAGAGAGAGAGGATTTCTAGTTGGCAAAGGAAGCAACAACAATCATTTGATGTATAAATGTTCGGGAAAAATGTTTGGGTATGAATTTTTATAAGGGCAAATTACATATACCTTCCGAGGTTTAAGTAAAATTACAGGTACTTCTGAAATTTAAAAAATTACAGATATTTTTTTGAAGGTATTATTTGTATAATAAATTAGAAAGTAAATTATTATGAAAATATAAACTTTAAGGGGTATTTATAATTTTCAAAACTTCAGGAGTATCTCTAATTTAGCTAAATCTCGAGGGACGTATATGTAATTTGTCTTTTTTATAAATATACGTAAATTATTTTATAAAATTGTATAAATTCTTATAAATTATGATTTTTTAAATTTTTATAAATTAATTTATATATACTTATAAAAAATTATATAATTTTATAATATAAATTATGTATATTTTTATGCACTTAACAGTTGTCCATATTTGAGATATAAAAAAGTTTAAAATTATAAAAATTTACGTGTATCGAAATTAACGGTGTCTGATGGAGAATTGTGGGCCCTCCTTAACATATGGAGATGAAAAATTACACTCAATGCTAGGGGTGAGCAGCGAATATATCGATCCGTCAAAACCGATCGAACCGAACCGAACCGCCGCATTTTGGACGGATGCGTGATGATGAGCGGACGGTTGCGGATTGATTTTCTCCAATCCGCCAATTTGGCGGACGGATGGCGGATTCGAAATTCCTTTGGCCGCAACCGAACCGCCAAACCGCGAGTACCCCTAATAATTTATAAGATTTTATGTTTTCAATTTATTTAAATATTTTGTTTGTGTTTTCAATTGAAAAAGAGTTTAAATATTCTGTTGAAAAAAAGTTTTCAACTTGAATATATTTTTTGAATTAAAAAAAATAAACGTATTATTTATCTATATTTTTTAGTTTTTAAATTTAACTCTAAAAATAATAAATAGAAAATATGATATATGATGGTTGGTTTTTGTTTTCAAAAACATATATAAATGTAACAATACAGAGACATACAATCTCTACTACTGCCCTGTTCATGGTTTTAGTGGTTTGAATTGTTATTATATTTTAAGAACCACAGATTGTAATACTTTATGTGAATGAATCATGCTATGATTGTAATATGTGGATGAGCCATGCAGTGATTGTGATATTTTAAAGTTTCAAACTTTCTTTTTTTGGATGAGACATACAGTGATTATAATAATTTTTTAAGTCATTGACTGTAATACTTTCTTTTTTTCTTTTTTTTGAGGAAGTGCACAAGTTGAATTATGTTGAAAATTTATAAAATCTTAAACCGCCAAACCGATTCGCATCCATCCGCCAAACCGCCAATCCGCTCAATCCACATCCGCCGGATTGGCGGACGGATGCGGATTGATTTTCTCCAATCCGCCAATCTGGCGGACGAATGGCGGATTGGAGATTCCGTGGCCGCAATCGACCCGCGCCCACCCCTACTCAATGCCCGAAGAATTTATAAAATAATAAGTAGATTACATTGAGTTAGTCTGATTACATCTCATTCGGTGACGTTATAGGAATTATATTTCTATTTTTGTGATTATTAGTCTCATTTTACATATTTTTATTTATATAAAAGGCAACAATTTTTAGTAGAAAATAGAAAAATTACGTTGAAAAAAAAAAAAAGTAAAACAAAGGAAAGAAAAAAGAAAAACAAAAAACAAAAGAAGTGAAGTAAAGCAAGAAAAGAGAGAGTGTATGAATTTAATATTTTTTTGATACTAATGTTAATTCTGTCTAAATAACTATAATGATAGAGGGGTCAGTGTAATTTCTCAAACAGTAGGAGGTGATATATATTAAATTCAAACTTCAATGGTGTAAATATAATTTACCCTTATAAAATTGCACTTAATTGTTGTGTTTGAATTATAAATTTAAATAGAAATTTTAAAAAATTAATGTAAAAAACAAGAGAAATTTAATAAATTATAAACTAAACTGCCCAAATTCATAGGTATTTTAAATGAGATTGTGTTATCTATTTATATATTACATAAGGAAAATGAGGTTTTTAACCCATAAGTTATGTGGGAGCTCCAATATCCCAATCTTAATTTTTTAATTTTTTGATTTTTTTTTTTAAATTTAACATTTATTGACTTCTCCCAACCCACAAACCTTAATTAGTGGAGTTGGGGTGCCTACTATGCACCCAGCACAGCAGGCACTGCTGTGTAGCCCTATAGGCTTATTTCGGGGTCCGTTTTGATAATCTAAACCATTTATATTTTAGAGTACATAGAGTAAAACATACCTGTAAAAAGTGAAGTTAATCGGATGTCATTAACCCTTTCATCCACTCACATTTATATTCATTTTAATATTTTAAATCATAATGTCATTTATTTTTAAAGATACAAATGTGAGTAGTTGAAAGTGTTAACGATATCCTATTAACTTCATTTTTTACAGGTATGTTCTACTCAATATACTCTAAAATGAGAACGGTTCGGATTATCAAAACGGACCCCGAAATAAGCCCATAGGGACGCACAGCAGTGCCTGCTGTACTAGGTGCACAATAGGCACACCAATCCTATTTTTACTTCTCCCACTCCTACTACCGCACCTTTTTCTACTTCTTTCATACACTATGGGTACTGATGGGATTGTTAAATTATTTTTATAAAAAATCTAAAAAAAAATAATTTGTATATTAAAAAATATCTAAAACAAATATAAATTCTTATTAAAAAATAACAGGTTGCAATTCTGAAAAGAAAAAAAAATTACACTGTGCATTTCATTAATAATGCTCAAAAAATGTGCCAAGTGTTTGTGTAAAGGCTTGACACGTGTCCACTCTCAAATTATCAAGTGAATATAGATGAAACCAAAGAACTCAGCTTTAATGGCTAACAAATATTAAACATACGACCATTGAAACATCTCTTTGTTTTCTTAAATGTTCCCTTTTTTTGGCTCATGCATTCATTTTAATATTGATGAAGAATTGGACGTATAAAAGAATGAAAGACATTAAAATTATATATTGAGTTATGTAATTGGTGTGACGAAAATAAAGGTTATCTCTCCCTTCTATGGCGATTTATCTGGTTATATCTCCAATTAAAACATCAGGTGTACTTCAACATCATCATTGAACGTTGCTTTCATTTTTTCATTTTTTTTAAATACCTTGTCTCACAATTGTTTGTGTTTTGTGTTATGACATTTATTACATCTATATTTGCTAAAGCTATTAGATGGATCTAATACAAAAAGTACATACTATTTCAATGTCATTCTGGGGATCAGAAATACAAAAATATACACAAAAAGTATATGAATAGATAAAATTTTACAAAATTTGTTTACGAGTCTCATTTCTTGAAAATCCTATAATTCATTTTTTTTTTTTTGTATTATATTTTATGTTTGGTTTCTGTATTTTTCTTTTATATATAGTTTTATTTAAAAATTTGTTTTTAAAATTAATAAATAAATAAATAATTTTCTATTTCAAAAATTTTCATTTTTGTTTTTATTTTTTATTTTTTCTTAAAGTAGTTTTAGTTTTGGGCAAAAACTTACTCTTTTTTTTTCTATATATTGCAATTTTGTGCATTTTAAGTATATGATGTTTTCACTAATACACTCGGAGATGCACTATAAAAGAAGTATTATGCGAAAACCAAGCAAGAAGAAGAAAAAAAAATAAAACAATACGATGAATGTGGAGCAAAAAGCAAATATCAAATATCAAAACTCCCAAGCAAGCAAGTAAACAAACAAGCAAGTAGAATAGAATGTTTAACAATAGACATTAGAAATTTGCAACAAAATTTTATAACTTTCTTTTTTGCTAAGAAAATTCTATTTGGTACTAGCTAAATAAAATGCTTTTAAAATAATTTTTTTTAATTTAAAATAAAATCTATAGTAAATTTATGTAAGCATAATTATAGCGATCCCGGTTTTCCCTCTATTGTTTATTTTATTCCGAACCCAGTTCCGTGGATGTATGTTGTTGTCTTATTCTTGTTTCCATCATTTGATTCTTTGTATTTGAGTCTTGGGGTGTGTTGGGCAGGTTCGAACAGGTTGATTGGGTGTTGGAACAAATGGTTGCTGTCCAATTTTTGGGTCTCTTCGCTCGAGCGAGGACTTTGTCACTCGAGCGAGCCTTGTGTTTTTCCTTCTTCGCTCGAGCGAGGTTTTGTACGCTCGAGCGAGTATTGTGGGTCTTCGGGTTTTCTTTTCAGATGCAGCTTTGGCTCGAGCAAGATTTTTTTCGCTCGAGCGAACTCAGTCTGATGTACCTCTTCGCTCGAGCGAGAGGTCCTTCGCTCGAGCGTGCGTCTGCTTCTCTTTTGGACCTGAAGGTTGTGTTTCTTGGCTCTAGCGAGCTTTCCTTCGCTCGAGCGAGCGAGGGCTATGTTTTGAGTTTCTTCGCTCGAGCGAGGACTCCTGCGCTCGAGCGTGCTTCTGGGTTGCAGACCTGAAGCTTCGTGTTGTTCGCTCGAGCGAGGCTTTGTGCACTCGAGCGAGGTTTGTCTGTGTCTGGTCGCTCGAGCGACCACTCCTTCGCTCGAGCAAGCCTTGAGTATATCAGTTGCAGCAACGTGTTTCTTCTTCACTTTTTCATCTCTTTTTACTTCCAAACCCTAGATCTGACTCTCTCTCTCTCTCTACATACACCTTCTCTCTACAAATACCCTTGGTTCTTGGGTGAGTCTACCCTAATCTCTTTGTAAGAAATGTGGAGCTTGGTGCGAGCTACACTTTGATCCGAAAAAGTTATACTTTGGAGCACTTTCGAGTTTCTTCATCTTCTCCTTTGGGATCTTAACTTCGAGGTAAGGATGATCTACTCCTTCTTATGAGTTTTAACATAAATATTAGTCATTTAGTATAAATGTTGAGATTTGGTGATTTTGGAAGTTAGGGTTTGAGCTTTGTGTTATATAAGAGAGGGGTTTTGTGTTTTTAAGCTCCATATGTATATGAGGTCTTGAAAATGAGGTTTTGTGGGTTTGATAGGTGAGATATGGTCTTAGGATCAATGTTTGAAAAAAAAGGGGGAAAATGCCCTAATTGAATCTAAATAATTAATTTGTATAATTAATTTGGTAATTGTGAGGAATATGAAATTGGATGGAATTGGAACTAGTTGGTGTAGTTGGTTTGATAAATCACTCACCTATGGAAAATGTGATAATGTATCTGTTTGGTAAATTCATTTATTTGTTTAGAAATAACTGCTTTGGGCTATCGGTGGAGGATAGTCTTGATTGTTGTAGAATTGCATGATGATTAGGTAAATTGAAACCAATCAATTGAAATGTGTCATTGAATATGATAGTGGGAAGAACACATTGAATATGTGCCTTAACTGATCATAGCATAAGATCAAGACTTTATTACATTGTATATGTACCTTTGTTTGGGAGGAGATAGGGGATGTACTCCAGACGTGTGATTATATGCTTTAATACATTGTATATGTATCATTGTTTGGGAGAAGATAGGAGATGTACTCCGTATACGATTATGTGCTTTAATACATTGTATATGTATATTGTTTGGGAGGAGATAGGGGATGTACTCCATATGTGCTTATTTGCTTTAATACATTGTATATGTACCTTTGTCTGGGAGGAGATAGGGGATGTACTCCAAACATATGTGCTTATTTGCTTTAATACATTGTATATGTATCTTTGTTTGGGAGGAGATAAGGGATGTACTCCGTTGTTTGGGAGGAGATAGGGGATGGACTCCATAGATAATTAAGTTGGCCGAAGTGTCCGGGGTGAAAGTCTCGAAACCTTATAAATTGAAGTGCATGAATGAAGTTGACATTTGAAATGTTAATAACATGAGTTGTAGTCTCATTATGAATTGATGATAATTGAAGTGTTAATTACATGAGTTGTAGTCTCATTTTGAATTGTGGAAAATGGAAGTGTTAATAAGTTGAGTTGCAGCCCCATTTAAATTGTTTGGTTAGATAATGAACCATATTTAAGAATTTAATTGGATGAATAAAGGGAAGTGGATTGAAACATGGAGGTAATTGCTGCTGGGCTATGGGAAGGGTGTGAGTTGGGTTACAAGTGTTAATCATTTGTCGAATGTTAATATTTTAGTTATTTCTCATATTGGGTTTAATATATCTCTACTGGGTTTTGGCTCACCCTACTTGGGATATCATTTTCAGGTACAGGAGACGTGCCGCCTCCAAGATCTTTGCTTAGGAGATTTAGGAGTTAAAGACTCTGCTTTGTTATTTGTTTTTGTTGGTTTCATGTAAATGCGAGCCGAGGGCTTTACTTGTAAAGGAGTTAACTTGGAAAGATGTAAGCCCACAGGGCATTCTATTATCTTTGTAAACATTTTCAACTTATATGAAACACCATTTGCAATGTTAACTATGATGTATGCATGGAAATGTGATTTATCTATCATGTATATAAAACTGTTAGATGTTGGGATTATATAATATTTTGAGGGCATTACAATAATTGCTAATCACATTTTTTTACTTAATGTATAATATTACATTGACTACTTTTTTCAAGTTTATTTTTTTTAGTATTTATATAGAAGTAAAAAAATGTTGTTAGGAATAATTTTTTTTCTTAATTTAGTTATAAACTTTGCCCTTACATTATTTTTAAATTTTGAATAAAAGCAAACATAAAATAATTGATTGAAGATATACAGGATTTGTTATATTTTTTTTTTTGTTGTGTGCAAAAAAAAAATGAAAAGAAAAAAAAAGAAGACATTTAAAAATCGCAATTCACATATATATAAATAATTGTAAACACAACTCGTGCATAACACGGATGGAACACTACTATATATTATATAAGCAAAAGGGGTTTCTAACCCATAAGGCCTCTAAGAGCTCCAAGTTTCCAATCTAAATTTCATAATTTTTTGATTTTTAAAATTTTTAAAAAATCTTCTACTGGTTAAATCTTATTCAAGCAAAAATAAATAAATAAATAAATAAAAATTAATATCCTTTAATCTATAACTTTCAAATGAAAAGTATATCAAATCTATAAAAATATATATATATATACTAATCCATTTCGAAATTGACATTAAATATGGACAGTAATCTAATAATTTAAATTTTAAATTGACACAATCTAAATTTAAAATTATAATGATCTATCCAATGATTTATAAATTTTAAATACAAATTTAAAATTATCATAATTAGCTCATAATTTCTATATTAAAGAATAATAAGAGTGACGTTGACATTATTTATATATTCTACAAAAGAATGCTTTTAAGAAGAGATATTATGAGAGTTTCAAAACCTCATACAAAATCTATATATTATTATAATTGTAAAACATTGTCATATTATTAAAGCTAAAAGTTGTAATTCTTATTTTATTTTATTTTTTTGATTTTGTTTAATTTTTGTTAATATGAATATGATAGGTCTAAAAATTAATTTTATATTCTTAAAATAAAATTTTAAATTTAGATTGTTCCTTAAATTATGTTACCAAAATAAGATCACTATTCATTCCTTAATTTATGCATATTTTATTAAATTGTAAAATAAAATTTCAAATTTAAATTCTTTTTTTAAATTATGTTACTATAATTAGAATTAGATCAATATTCACATGTGTCATAATGATGTGTCATAATACTATTAGTCTAAACATAATATGTTATTAAATACACGTAGTCAAATCATTAATTGCTATTAAAAGTTTATATTTTTATTTTTGTAGTAACATAATATAAAAAAAAAATACATGTATTTAATAACATATAAAAAAAATTATAAAATTTATAAAAAAAATGACAAAAAATAAAAATAATTTTATTGTAATTTTTAAATTAAAAATATTTTTTGAAAAATCGTATTTAAATTATTTTATGCCATTAGAAAATTTAATTTTTTTTAATATCAACTTATTGGATGATCCCTTTCTAAAAGGTGTATTTGTTTTTGTTCATTAATATTAAATTAGCAAATAAATTTATATATTTATGTATACAATTTTGTTTTGATTGCTCAGGTTATTTGGTGTTTTTGTCCAAGTTCATTCAAATTTATTTGAATTTTTGAATTTTAATAGGTTCTCACCGAATTAAAAATTATGTTGCACAATCTTTAAAAATTTATAGACTTGACTCGAATTGCTTGGGTTTACTCGCCTAAATTTACAACTGTAGTATGGGAGTTCAAAGTTACATGATTAAAATTGTGATAAATTAAAAATTGATATATAAATTGTGAAACTTAAATTGATATATAAATTGTGAAACTTAAATTGTAGGTTCCAATTTTTTTTTTTAATTTTCATAATTTACATACAAAATTCTAACTATTTATATTATTTTATATAAACATATTTTATTAATTTTTTCACATCCCGTGCATAGCACGGTTTTCACTAGTTTCAATTATGTCAATATCTAATTTTAGCATGTTATAATATTTTTAATATTATATTTTGAAAAATTCCCTTGAATTTGCTCTAGGAGCAAGGAACTTAGGGTGTGTTTATTTTGAAGGATTAGGGTATGGGATTGAACTATTGGTCCCACCGGACTAATAGTCCATTGTTTGTTTCAATTTTTTTGCTTCGGACTATTAGTCCCATATTTGTGGGACTATCCTATCCCATGGGGGGGTGAGATTATTTCCATGGGATTAGGCTTTGAAATGTCCATTTTACCCCATGTTATTACTTAGCAAACAATTAGAAAGGGTAAAATAGTCTTTTGAAAATTTATAAATTATTTTTTTAGTGTTGTTAATTTAAAATTATATATTAAATAAAAAATTTAAATTATAAATTTAATTTAATTAAAAATAATAAATTAAAAATTATGGCCTTATAAATTAAATTTTTTTAGTGTTGTTAAAAAATTAAATTTACATATTAAATAAAATTATTTTTTTAGTGTTGTTAATTTAAAATTATATATTAAATAAAAAATATAAATTATAAATTAAATTTATTTAAAAATAATAAATTATAAATTATGGCCTTATAAATTAAATTTTTTTAGTGTTGTTAAATTATAAATTATAAATTATAGATTACAAATTTAAAATTATATATTAAATAAAAATTATAAATTACAAGAGTAAAATAGTCTTTTGAACATTTATCATTATCCAGTCCGTCTAACCAAACATTGGATTCACTAAAAATAGTCCAATCCAGACATCTAATCCCATGACTAAACAAACATAGGATACAAATCTAATCCAACCAAATAGTCCGGGGACAATGTATGCCGGCACTAACAGTCCGATGGATTACAATCCCCCCCTATCCAGTCCGTCCAAATAAACACACCCTTAATGGACTAGGGATTATTAAATCTAAAACTTAAAAAGAGCACAGATCCTAAATTGTATCTACTAAGCCAATCTCTTGAGGTTCATATACTTTAATTTTTAATGTATGATACTATCATATGTACGTAATTGTATATATTCACAATGAATTAAAAATAAACTTTTAATTAAAAAATATATTCATAACTGTGGGGACTTAATTTTTGAATGACAACACGTGGCCAAGGTGGCACCGAAGTGCCAACTGAGGTGTCACGTGTCTTGGTCATGACGCCGAGGTAATCTCGGATAGGCCGAGGTTATTGGCGAAGATACCGGAATCTGGGATAAGCGGATAAGGGACAAGAGTCCTAGAATGGGAGATGACTTCAGTTTGGGTAAAGATAAGACTCTTAGAGAGTTTATCCCAATCCTACTGGGAGTCCAAGATTAACAGTAATCCTAAGTCCATTGAAGCTAGGCTTCTATTGGGACTAGGTTTGTGTTGGCTATTGTAGACACCCCATTTTTGACCGACCTTAAGACTCAGACGTCACCGATTGAGCGCTCGGTGATATTGCATATTGTGCTCGTTCTGAGGTTTCAGAGTCTCGGCTGCGAGCCTTGCCTCCGGACTTCTGGACTCTTTTGTACTTTGCCTCGGTTTACGAACCAGATTCCGTTTTCTCTATTTTCTCTTCCCGAAGGGAGGGAGAGGTCTCGTAGACCATCTCTTAGTGGCCGTAGGCTACGTTTCGTGGTCGTAGGCCATTTTTCCCGTTTGGAGCCCGGTTTTTGATTTTTCGAAGTCGTCGGCCGTGTGCCTCAGTTCGGGACCGTTCAACTACCTCCGTTTGCTCCGGTTTTTGGCACACACCTTGTTTCCCCTCTTTTGAGGGACACTGTGGCCCGAGAGACCAACTTCGTGGTCGAACACCACCTCTGGTGCTTCACAGTCAGTTTTCGGGGCCCCGAGCCGCGCGTTTCGGCTCCGAACCTCCGTTTTGCATCGTCTTGGCCCATTTTTGGTAGGGACCTTATTTTCATGGTTAGGAAGGTGGTGGTATGGTGGGAGGCCACCTTTTCTCCTGAAAAACTAGCTTTCCCCTTTTTCTCTCTCCTCCAGCCGGTTTTTCTGACAGAAAGCTGGTTTTTCTTACTCTTGAGCCACAATTTCTGGTTTTTCACACCACTATTGTGTTGTGCTCATCTGGGAGGCCACCAATATGGGTAGGCCAACCAGTAATTCTTCTTGACCCTTTTGAACCCCTCTAAAAAGCTGGTTTTTCTCTTTCCTGGGTCACATTTTCTGGTTTTTCACCATACAGCTATATTGCACTCATCTGGGAGGCCACCTTTCTGGGTAGCCCGACCAGCATTTCAACTTGAACCTTTTGACCCCTGGTCGACCGACCAGGGGAGGTGGTCGGCCGACCACCCTGACCCTTTTGAACTGGTCGGCTAGTTTTGTCTCTCTGAGTGTGTTCCAGCTGTGCCAGCTGTTTTACACTTGACCCACTGTCCGAGGGTTTTGTCCTTGTTTTGGCCCATTTTAAGGTGGTTTTGACCCCTTTGCTTGGTTTCAAGGAGAGTTTGACCATTTTGGTTAAGCTTCTTTTAGAAGCCTTGGCCCCCTTTGAGGCTTCTCCAAGAAGCTTAACCTCTCTCCCTCTATTTATTCAACCCTTCACCTCCATTTGCAAGGGTTAGAAGCTTTTGGCTGGAAAAGATACATACAACCCTCTATCTCTATACTTCAAGCCTCCAAACACTCATATTCTTGGCCATTTTACCCTACACCTCTTAGCCTACCACCTCCCTCATCCATTCCAACACCTTGGAGGTCATTTGCAGAGGTTGAAACCTCACCAACTTGGTCCAGAAGCTGCTGGAGGTCTGCTCTACAAGGGTAAGTCCTCATTTCCCCTTTTCTAGCCTTATTTTGCTTCATTACTTAGCCCTATTTGCAAGCATTTCTGGGCTTCGACCCAAACTGTAAAGTGTCTTATTTTGAGCTCCTCTTCAACTTTGTTTAAGGGCACTTTGCTGTTTGAGGTCATCTACTTCCCCTTACCCTCTATCTCTCTTTTAGGGCTATTTTTGCATCATATTTTAGCCTTACTTGTGAACATTTTCGAGAGTTGTCATAAACTGAAAAAGATCTTGTTTTAATCTCCTCTTCAAGTTTGGTTAAGGTCTCTTTTCTATTTGGAGTCATCTTCCCCCTATGCATGCCTCATCTCTTCATGATTAGGGCTATGCATTAGAGCACTTGCATTGGCCATGGTTTGGCCTCTTAGCCACTTGCATTTTTGAGAGCCAAAATCAGAGGGGGGTGGCCCCCTCTCTCCTTGTCTTGTTTGGTAGTCTTGTTGGCCTTCCAAAGGGACCCCTTTTTGCATGCTTTGAAGTCATGTTTCAGGTCTCATTCTGAGGGTTTTGAGGTCTGCCTTAGCTCTGTCCAAGGTCCTTTTAGCCATATTTTATGTCCCTCATGCATGTGTGGAACAACCCTCCTCAAGGCCTTTCAAGAGGACCTTTCATTGTATGCTTTATTGATCAATTTCAGGCCCTTTTTGGTGAGTTTTAGGGCTGTCATAATCCATTTCCAGAGGTGGTTTTGCCATGATACATGTCTATCTCGTATGTGCTTAATAACTCCTTGTATGGCCCTCCAAAGGAGCTCATCATTTTTGCATGCATTGGCTCCATTTCAGTGTTTATTTGGGCATATTTTGACATGTTTTATTCACTGTTTTTGGCTGGTTTAATGAGTTCTCATACGCTTCATATACATGCTATGTAAACCATGCTTGCTAGCCAAATTTGCATGCTATTTTAGTCCATCATGTTAGCATTTTTTTGGCCATGCTTTAAACTAGAAATGTGCATGTTTTGGGACTGCCTTGGCTCTGTCTTTGTGCTTCATGATCAAATAACGCTTGCTTTGCATAGTTACAATTCAATACATGTGCCTAGCTTTGGGTTTCGGGGCTTATTTCATGCATCGGGTGCCATATTTCCATGTTTCGAGACCATTTAGCATCATGTTTCAGTGCTGGAAATTACATGTGTGTATGCCATCTTCCATCCCTTGCCATGCTTTGGTAGAGTGGCATTTTATGCCTTAGGTTCGGTCCTCGGTATGCGTACATGTGTGTACGCATTTCGGTTGTCTCATTTTCATCTTATGGCCACTAATGTGAGTGTGGCTGAAGTCTACTCATATTGGTGTAAGTCCATCGTGCATTGTGTATGCCATTTCATAGCATTGCGTATGCCATTTCATAGCATTGCGTATGCTAGGTTGCATTTTAGAGCATAGTGTATGCTATGTCACATCGAGCATTGTGTATGCCATTTCATAGCATTGTGTATGCTAGGTTGTATGTTAGTCGCATTGTGTATGCCATCTCATCTGCATTGTGTTTGGGATAGGAGTTAGCCCAAACACGGGAAACGGGGATGTTTCGTACTCCGAGTGACGGAACATGTCTCAATTCCCAGTCGCCGACACTCCGGATTATCCATGATGGAGTCTAGGCCTGGTTGTGTTTTCATGTGCATTCATTTCACATCGAGTCGTGCAATTCGACTCCTCGGCCATCATGCATCGAAATGCGTGATTGGTGGCACGAGGATTGAGGCAAGCATACATATGTGAAAATACTTTGCCATGCCCCTTTCTTGCTCTCTATTGCAGCAAATCAAGAATCAACAGCTTTCTAAAGCCTTACACAGCATTCCGAGAACAATTGCAAACAGAGGCAAACCGGGGCATCGCAATGGATTTCCGCGCAAGGCAACTCAAGCATGCATCATTCATTATTCGGAACAGAGCTGAGGCGGTCCGTGGATTTGTGTGCTAATTTATCTGCTTTCCTAGATTAATTTGTTAATTAATTAGGATTTTGTATTTATTCGGACTGTACTATTTATTCGGACTGTATATTATTTATTCGGACCCTCCGAGCGAGGGCACAACTGTAATAAGTGTGCGTGCGTGTGATGTATGTCTTCCAACCCCACGTCTTTCTCCCTTTTATTTACCAGCTTATGATGGTTAGATTAGGACATATTTCAATTAGCATACAGTATGATAGCATGTTTGCATTCATTCATCTGTTTTGCATGCACCGGGCTCGGCGCATCATACTAACTGCATTTATATTTCAAACTCAAGTTGAATACATGTTAGCTGTAGCATCATCATATGTCATCTTAGGATAGCCGAGCCTATTGTAGCTGCATTTTTGCATGTGTTGCATAGGCATTTCTGTATAGTTAGGATCATGCACGGATTTCTAACATAGCTTCTGTTTTGGCTTGGAGTACTCGGTAAGTATTTACGCTTTAGCATCCTTGCATGTGTGTGAGTGACTGCCATGATAGCATGCTTAACATGAGGCTAACTGCTTATGTGATATATCTGCCTGAATGCCTGTGGGTGAAGGTTGGATTATCTGAATTGGAATAATGCATTGACTGTGAGTTTTAAGCCCACTAGATAGTGGCAAAACCATATTTTTTAAGCCCACTCGAGGGTGGCAAAATCTGCATTTTAAGCCTACTTGCGAGTAGCAAACCGCTTTCAAAAACAAATATGAAATGTTTTGTTCCAATTCAGGCGATCCGGTCTATACTTGTATGCTGTGCGCATCACATAGTAAATCTAGGCTAATAACCGAAATAAGAACGCATAATGTTTTCAAAACTAGATATCATGGTTAGTAGAGGCCGATCTTTGATCGGGCGAGCGGGGGTGCTCACGAAGTGACCTTCCCCAATCATACCCAAGTTCCCGAGCCGAGGCAACTTTGGTGATGACGGACACGTGGCCTTAGGCAACGAGTCAGGGTTTCCTAAATTTCCCAAAATAAAATATTTAGGTGGCGACTCTGTATCTGGCAAAGCAGTCCATGTTTGGCGCTTCTTTCAAAAAAATATGTTTTTAAAAACGATTTGCCGGATTTGGACTCTTTGATGATTCATCGGTCTTGCATTGGACTCTGCAAGATTAGATACAGGACCGTGACACAAATCGAGTCCGAACTGTAGCATGAGGCCCGAGGGCGCGTCTACAGCTATAAAAGGGAGGTACCCTCATGGGTCTAAGGTATGTCTTTTATGCTCTGTCTAATGAGTTAAACACTTTTGCTATCTTTGAGAGATAACTGACTTGATCGTCGGAGTGCCCCCGGGTGGACGAACCACCGTGGGATTCTTATCTTTCTGTGACAGGTTGTTTGGACTTAATCTATTCTGTCGGTGTTCTACAGCTGAGTACTAGTTTGGCAGTGTGGTCGGAAATTGACACACACAATTTGGCGCCGTCTGTGGGAAGGAAAGGAGAATAGATGGCCAATAACGGACAGAAAGAGAAGGTTGGGGACGACACTCCTACTGGGAGTGGGAAACCTATTGACCTCGACGTCGAAGAAGACAACTGCAACAAAGAGACTCAAGATAAGAATCGCGGAGAAAAAGACGTCGGCCAGGAGGGCGACACGTCGAAGAAGTCAGACCGAAGCGGGTATTATAACGAGGACGACCTCCAGGTGTAGAAAGAAAGATGCCTGCGGAGGGACGACGAGATGAAGGGAATGGCAAACAAATTGGCGGACCTGCAAACGGTCGTCAACTTCATGATGCAGAACAATGTCATGCAGCCACCGTTCCTGTTGCAAGATACGCCGATTCCAGCGGCCAAGAAAGATGCCCGAAAAGATGGGCAGAAAACAGTCCCTACAGTCCCCCAGTACACCAGAAGCGAAAAACACTCTCACCGGCTTTCAAGGGAGGTCGGGCGAGGAGAGTCAAGAAGGGAAGAATCTAGGAGGACACATCACACCAGGGAAGCAGACCCCAAAGAACATCGGCATGTTCAAGGGCAGGAGTTGTGCTTCGACGCAACTAATGGAGAAAGATCGAAGAGGGCTCACAACGAAGCTGAGAGTAGTGCACCGAAAAGGCTGAAGTCAGGAGATAGCCGAGCTCCTGGACGGACCAAGGAAGATCTAAGGGATTACCTACAGAGGAGGCAACAAGATGCCGAGGTAACCTCCATAGTCAAGCCGAAAACGCCGTTCTCGGTAGAATTGGACAAATTCGAAGCGCCGAAGAGGCTTAGCATGCCGAGATTCCAGATCTACGACGATAAGTCAGACCCCAACTTTCACGTCGGTTTGTACCTGAACTCGATGGCGTTATACACCGGGAACATGCCGTTGCTTTGCAAGGTGTTCCCCTCATCCTTCGGAGAAATTGCATCAGACTGGTTTCACAAGTTGCCAAAAGGAACTGTGAAAACCTAGGAAGGCCTGGCCGAGATGTTTGTGGCCAGGTTCGTGACAAACAAACTGCAGCCATTGAGGATGGACGCCCTGATGGCCCTGAGAATTAGCGAGGACGAAAGCCTTAGGACCTATGCCAAAAGGTATTATGAGGTATTCAACCGAATACCAGGATGCAACCAAGAGGTGGCAGTTGTGTCGTTTAAAAACGGCCTGAAAAATGACTGCCTGCTTCGGAAATCACTAGCAAAGACATTGCCAAAAAACATGGAGGAGCTTATGGCCAGGATGGAAAAATATGCCAAGGCCGATGAGGATACGCCGGGGACAAAGGCGCTGAAACCAAAGAAGAAAAACGGCTCACCGAAGCGAGGCTGAGGTGATGGTGGCTACAACAAACCAGAAATAGGATTAAGGGTTGCCCAGGCAGTCACAACCGTATTCCGAATTCCGATTTACAAAGTCTTGGAGAAAATCCAAAATCAGTCCTATTACAGAGCACCAGCAAGGGTACCAGGCGAATTCATGGGAAGAAGCCTTGGAAAGCACTGTGCTTACCACAATGAGGTTGGACATCTGACTTAGGGGTGTAGAGCCTTGAAGACACATCTGGAAGACCTGGTAAGACAAGGCCATTTAAGGGACCTAGTGGACGAGGCCAGGATAAGGGAAGAGCAGGCAAGACTGCCCCAGGCACCAACAACACCACCCCCACCAGCACCAACACCACAGGTAGACGGACCTCGAGTGATCAATGTGATTCACTCGAAGGTGAATGAGAATGAGATAAGGGGGGAAACCCAGAAAGTAAAACACCTACAACATGTGTATCAGGTCGAGAAGAAGAGACCTAGGGTAGACAAGAGCCGGGGACCAGTGGTGTCCTTTACTGAAGCTGATCTAGAGATGGTGCAGCATCCACACAACGATGCCTTGGTAGTATCCCTCCAGGTTGGGGAGTGCCAAGTGAAGCGCATCTTAATTGACTAGGGCAGCTCTTGTGACATCATGTATGTCAGATGTTACAAGGAGCTTGGCCTTCACTAAGATGACCTGGAACAGTCTAATGGCCCAATGGTTGGGTTTAATGGGACGTCGACATGGCCCCTAGAGCAGTCAATTTGGAAGTGCAGGTTGGCACCAAGCGGATAAGGACAGAGTTCACCATAATTGACACCCCCTCCCCTTACAATGCTATTCTGGGAAGACCATGGCTGTATGCAATGGGGGCTGTTCCGTCAACATTGCACCAGCTGTTGCGATTCCCAACAGAGCATGGGATATAAGAGGTTAGAGGGAATCAAGTGCAGGAAAAGAATTGCTCCATGGCAACAATGAAATCTACCTGCAACATACGGGAAGCAAAACCAGCAGAGATTGAGGATGAAGATATGGAAGTCCTGGAGGATGTTGGCAAAGAGCTAGCCGAGAAGAGTGAGGAAGCCCTGAAGAAAGTCCTTGTCCAGCAAGGGGACGAAGAACGCTTCTTCCTTCTTGGCTCGGGCTTGGTAGAGGAAGAAGAAGAAGAATTGGAGGCGTTCGTGAGAGCAAACATTGAGGTGTTTGCCTGGATGCCGTACGAGATGCCTGGCATTGACCCCGAGGTCACTTGCCACAGATTGAATGTGGACAGGTCGGCCAAACTTATAATCCAACGAGCCAGAAGGCCGACGTTGATACACGTTGAGGCGGTAGAAGAAGAAGTGGACAGACTTTTGGAGGCCAGAGCCATCCGAGAGATAAGTTACCCGACATGGCTATCAAACATGGTTGTTGTGAAGAAAAAGAGTGGGAAGTGGAGGGTCTGTGTGGACTTTACTATCCTGAACAAGGCTTGTCCTAAAGACAGCTTCCTATTACCCAAAATTGACCAACTAGTGGATGCCACTTCAGGGCATGGAAGGATGAGCTTTCTGGATGCTTTCAGGGGGTACCATCAGATAGCCATGTACCCACCAGATGAGGAGAAGACTGCGTTTATCACCCTAAAAGAGCTGTATTGCTATAGAGTAATGCCTTTTGGTTGAAAAATACAGGAGCAACTTACCAAAGATTGGTAACCAGGATGTTCAGACATCTAATTGGCCGAACAGTAGAAGTATACATAGATGACATGGTCGTGAATACCAAGGAGCCTGAGGATCATCTAGAAGACTTGAAGGCGGTTTTTGACATCCTTAGAACATATCGGCTCCGATTCAATGCATCAAAGTGTGCATTTGGAGTTGGGTCTGGTAAGTTCTTAGGATATTTGGTTACCAGAAGGGGAATTGAGGCTAGCCCAGATTAGATTAAGGCCATCTTAGAACTGAAGAGCCTAACATCGGCAAAACAAGTGCAAATGTTGACTGGAAGAGCTACAGCTCTAAATAGGTTAATAAGCAGAAGCTCTGACAAATGTAAACCTTTCTTCAGCTTGGTGAAGAAAACAACAGACTTCTTATGGGTTGAAGAGTGCGAAGTCGCCTTGGCCGACCTGAAGAAGTATTTGACCACGACTCCAGTTCTATCAAATCCAGTGCCTGGAGAGGAGCTGTTCTTATACTTGGCAGTTTCAGAACATGTAGTAAGTGCAGTGGTAATTCGACAAGAAAAGGGAGAGCAGATGGCTGTTTACTATATAAGTAAAACCCTTGCAGATGCAGAGACCACATATCTACCCTTGGAGAAGTTAACACTGGCTTTAGTAATGGCTTCCAAAAAGCTGAATCATTACTTTCAAGCCTACAAAATTGTAGTGTTAACTGAACACCTTTGAAGTCCCCGTTGCAGCAGGGCTATCTGACAGGCAGAATAGCCAGATGGGCAGTGGCCTTGGGTTAATATGACTTGGAGTTTAGACCCAAAACAGTAATCAAAGGCCAAGTTTTGGCCAATTTCGTGGCTGAGTTCACACCAGGTGCCATTACACATCGGGCTCCGTTGAGCCGAGGTGTTTGAGGTCCAGGTGAGCAAGGAGAAACCCAGCTGGGGATAGCTGAACAGAGGAAATAAGAGAAACTCATGCCCTGCAGTATTTACATCGGCGACTCCTTCCGACTATTTATTGATGAGAGTTCAAACCGACAAGGAGTAGGGGTAGGAGTAGGAGTAGTGCTAGTATCTCTAGATGGGCAGATACTGGAACAATCCATTCGTTTGGGGTTCAAGGCCTTAAACAATGAAGCAGAGTACGAAGCACTAATCGCAGGATTAAAGTTGGCAGTAGCAATGGAAGCTGACGAGGTAATAGTCTTTTGTGACTTCCAGCTTATCGTCAACCAGGCAATAAACGAATATACAGCCCGAGATAAAATGATGTCGGCCTATGTAAAAGAGGTGGGCAGACTGGTAGCCTTATTCCAGAATTGCCGATTGCAGCAGGTCAGCCGAGATGACAACAGCCATGCCGATGCCTTGGCCAACCTGGCTAGTGCAATAAAGCCAGGAGAGGCAATGACAATAATGATCGAATACTTTTCGGGCCCAAGCATAGAACCACTGAACACAGAGTATGAAGCAATGTGTGTGGATATGGGACCAAGCTGGATGGATGCAATAATAGTATTCCTCAAAGATAGAAAACTGCCAGATGATCATAAAGAAGCACACAAGATCAGACTGAAGTTGGCAAGATTCAGTCTGACGGCAAAGGGACATCTCTACAGAAGATCTTTCACTGGACCCCTTTTGAGGTGTGTACATCCTTCACAAGTTGAAGACTTCTTATACGAGATACATGAAGGAGTATGTGGAAGCCACACTGGGGGCAGGTCACTTGCTCATAGGGCCATTACTTAGGGGTACTGGTGACCCTACATGCAAAGAGATGCTGAAGCCTATGTTAAAAAGTGTGAAAAGTGTCAGAAGTTTGCACCTTTGATACATCAACCAGTGTGGACTTGAACCCAGTATCCAGCCCTTGGCCATTTGCCCAGTGGGGCATGGATCTTGTTGGACAACTGCCTCAAGCAACTGGACAAAGGAAGTACCTACTAGTGGCAACAGATTACTTCACCAAGTGGGTGGAAGCTGAACCTCTTGCAAAAATTCGAGATGTTGATGTAAGGAGCTTTATATAGAAGAATATCATTACTAGGTTTGGGATCCCAAGGGCAATAGTAGCAGACAATGGTACACAGTTTGACAGTAAGCTAATCAAGAGCTTCTGTGCAAAGTACAAAATCAAGAATTATTACTCTACTCCGAGCTTTCCTCAAAGCAATGGTCAAGAAGAAGCATCCAACAAAGTCATCTTGGATGGGATCAAAAGAGGTTAAAAGCAGCTAAGGGAAAGTGGGTGGATGAGCTACCCAGTGTACTTTGGGCATATCGGACCACGCCGAGAAGATCAACTAGGGAATCCCCATTTGCTATGGCTTATGGCACTGAAGCAATCATCCCACTGGAGGTCGGCATCCCAGAGAGTAGAAAATGGGACCAATGAAGCATTCCTGGCCGAGATTTGGATTTACTAAAGAAAGAAGGGAGAAAGTAGCAATTCAGCTGGGGGCATATCAGCAGCAGCTTGCTAGGGCTTACAATAAGAAGGTCAACCCAAGGGAGTTTCAAGTTGGGGACCTTGTCTTGAGAAAGGTTGTTGGCAACAAGAAGGATCTCAGAGAGAGCAAGCTTGGCCCAAATTGGGAGGGACCTTATAGAATCACCTCGGTATTGGGTAATGGGGCATATCGGCTTGAGGACAGTGAAGGCAAAGAATTGCCAAGACCTTGGAATATTTGCAATCTGAAGTTTTTCTATTATTAGATTTTCTTGTTTTTAAAGTTTCTTGTTATTGTTGAAGTAATAATAAAGTTTTAGCTTGATTTTTACATTTGTGTAATATGACTGACTAGTCACTTAGACGATGTTTCTTAGTGAAACATGACGAATAACTTAGACTTATTATATGGCAGAGTTGAATTATACTTGCATATAATAGAGTTGAACTAAGTTGGCGATGTTTCTGATTGAAACATGACGAATAACTTAGACTTGTTATATGATAGAGTTGAATTATACTTGCATATAATAGAGTTGAACTAAGTTGGCGATGTTTCTGATTGAAACATGACGAATAACTTAGACTTGTTGTATGACATAGTTGAATTATACTTGCATATAATAGAGTTGAACTAAATTGAGTAACAGGGAGATCGAGGTTTATGACCTCTGCCTATCTCTGTTTGAATCTAATCTCGCCGACAAGATCATGGTACATGCTTAATGAGAACCCAAGTGGAACTTAAGTTCACATCAGGGGCCAGAGAGCTGGAGAATGGTGCTAGGAAGGTGGAGTTTACGAGATTGGTTTTAACACTTGTTGAAATTTAAGTTTACAAGTTGAAGTTAAACCGAGATCATGTTTAACACTTGTTGAAATTTAAGTTTATAAGTTGAAGTTAAACTGAGGTCATGTTTAACACTTGTTGAAATTTAAGTTTACAAGTTGAAGTTAAACCAAGGTCATATTTAACACTTGTTGAAATTTTAAATTTACAAGTTGAAGTTAAACTGAGGTTATGTTGAAGGAAGATTGGTTTAAACACTTGTCGAAATTTTTTAGAAAAATTTACAAGTTAAGCCAAGGTTGTAACGAAAAAAGTACTTGCGTACTTGCCGAGATAAACCGTTGGCTTGTATAACTAAGGTATATCACCCCGAGAAGATTGCACAGTTAAGGTGTATGTAGAAGACATACAAATTATTCTAAGTATAGAATCATATAAAGAAAACAAATATGCAAGCATTCAAAAGAGGAAGTTGTATTTACATTCAAACGAAGGCACATCGGCTAGCTAAAAGCTTATAGAGTACAAGGTACAATAAATAAAGAAGGAAACATCAAAATAAACTACTCGGCGTCGGCGGCGGGTTGTGTCTCACCCCCAGAAGACAGTTGGGAAGACTTCTCAGCAGTCTTCTCAGCCGCGAGCTCAGCATCAATCTCCTGAAGAGTTTGATCGAGGCTCTTCTCGCCGATTGCCACCTCGGAGTTTGTCTTCTGAGAGGAGGCATCTTTAGAGACCTCACCCTCCTCATCCTGACAAGTCCACGGACTTGCTCATTCAGAGTAGGGGACTTGGCCCCAGCAGCTTCCTTCTTCCTCTCTCCCAAGCTTCCTCCTCAGACTCAGAATCGTCTTCGGATTGGCTTGGAGTAGGGGGGAATGGCAGGGGGAGGACGCGACATTCTTGAGGGGGAGTCCTCGGGGACATCAAGCTTTTTTTTAGGGCAGCCATCCACAAGGGTGAAACCCTTGTTGGCATGCCTGCTTCACTTGCTTTTTGTAGTCCTCCTTGACGTCGGCTACTGTAAATAACCCGACCCTCGCACATGTTTTTTTGTATGTTTCAGTCCGTTTTGTGCTTTTAAATGTTTACTGTAAAATCCTATGAGAAATTAGGTTAAGTAAGTGAAATCCATGTTTACGGATGTCTATCGTTTTTAACAAGCAAAGTATCTGTTACATCTCGAATAGTTGAATTAGAAATTGGAAGCCTTAACGGCTTAATTACCTGAAAGTGATTATATATCTGTGATCAGCATAATTTTAAAGTAATATTAAGCATGTTTACGAATTTCAATTTCGGAATGATTAAACGATTGATTTTGTCCTATATGCTTTTATATATAACCTATATACCTCTTAAGCTTGAACAAACCTTGAAATATCTATATCTCTTGGAGAGGAAAAACGAGAAGAGAAAAAGGGAACAAAGGCAAAGTCAACAAGGAAGGGAATTGGGATTAAATTAGAAGGATCTTTGAAATTTTTAAAGCTCAGGTATGTTAAATTTATTGTATATGAGATTCTCCTTTCAAGTTGGAAAAAGGTTTGTTAGTTTCATATGTATCTTACTGGGTTGTAATGGAGAATTGTGTATGATTTATGTTTGATTAAGAGGGTTCTCATCAATTGGTTGCTTTGACACCTAATTATGTTTATACTTCAATAAACCCCCTGAAATTATGTTTATGTCATGTGTTGTGTTTATGAACATGGAGAACTTGAATTAAAGGATGGAAATTATAAAAATTGACTTGATCAAGCTTTTAATCATGTTTACCTTGTGATATTCAAATGATAATGCATGTTATAGTGAAGTTGGGTCAATAAATTGCCTTAATTTCATCTTGGTTTGCATGTAAAATGACTTGGTGTTGTTGAAATTTGAGTTGAACCGAGCTGCCCCAAAACAGGGGTCACCACCGCACGTGCGGAGGTCATGGCGCACGTGCGGACAAGAGGAGAAAAACTGGAAATGCATACTGCTTTGGGCCGCTCGAGCGAAGGGGGAGGACCGCACGTGCGGTGCATGGCCGCTCGAGCGGAGGGTCCGGCCGCACGAGCGGCCACCCTTGTTTTAGCTTATGCTGAGTAACTTTGAATAGGCATATCTTTTGCATCTGGACTCCGTTTTGAGTGATTCTTGAGCCTAAAATCAAGCCTCGGAAGTCTAGTTTCCAATGGTGGTAGTCTCACTCCCAAATTATAAGTACATAAATAGTTATGCCCAAATTAGTGATGACTATGCACTTTCTGTTTATTGAGTTTGTACTGTTTCTTCGTCTGAACCTTTCTCCTATTGATTCCTCCTATTTTATGATAACCTATAGAGGACTAGTGAGTCTAGAACCACCATAGCTATTGAGTAAGGAACAAAAAGAGATTGGTTTTATTCTCATAATCTGTTATGTGCATTATGTTTGTAGGTTAAGATAAGGACATCGTTCCACCGCTATCAGAGACCTACCACTGTGAGTAGTAGTACTATAGTCGTACGTTCAATTATCGTTAATGATTTTCATTGTTAAGATTATGTTCCTTGCAAGTAATTAAGTTAACATCATGTTGATTGGGAAATCTAGAGGCATTAGTGAGCAGTACATTCTGTTTACTGTTGACGATGAATACTAACATTCTGTTATTTGCAAGATAGCTTATGACAATGGAACGTATAAGCAATTTGGAACTATGGTATCCACGTATCTCTAAACCAACATTATGATGTAACCTATTCTGTCTTTGCTAAGTGTACTGTGAAGACATGATATAACAAAAAAAATGTTCTATGTTACGTTTTGAATTAATGAACAGTTGGCCAATTATGTAAAGTATTCATGACATCCATAGCATACGACCCTTACCCGGGGTAATACTACTGTGTTTTCAAGTATGTTTTCAAGTATGTTACAAGTTCAAGTATGTTTTTAGGTATGTTTTCAAGTAGGTTACAAGTTTAAGTATGTTACAAGTTTACGTATGTTATAAGTTCTCAGTATCGGGGGATTCCCCTCATGGAAATAACAAGTATGCTTTATATTGATTTGTTAGCGCTATCGAAATGCCAAGTAGAATCAAGTATGAATTCCGATTTCTGTTTATGATTCAAGTATAATGCATATGTATGAATTTGTTTCCGTTTATGGTATGACATGATATGAATGGTTTGGTCTGTAAGACCTATTAATTACTGGTATGGAACAAAGTGCTACTGGGAACTAAGTGCTACATTGTGAGACACCTCTTAAATTCATACAACTTTTCAAGGGCCTCGTGCCACATGTTTCAAGGGCCTCGTGCCACCACATTTCAAGGGCTTTAATGCCACTATGTTTCAAGGGCTTCATGCCAATATGTTTCAAGGCTTTAATGTCCTATGTTTCAAGGGCTTCATGCCAATATGTTTCAAGGGCTTTAATGCCAATATGTTTCAAGGGCTTCATGCCACTATGTTTCAAGGGCTTCATACCAACACGTTTAAGGCTTTATATGCCATTTTGTTTAAAGACTGGGCCTAAGGCCGTTTTGAAATAAGTATGGAATCAGATAAATCATATGATCTTTATAGTATGTACGCTTTGATATGTATTATAAATCAAGATGAATATTAAATTGTTTATGTACTATTGTTCACTGAGCTTCGCTCACTTTGTGTTATGTCTGTTCTGTAGGTAATCACTTTGGAAATCCGTCTTAACCCTTGATGCTCGCCTTTCAGTTATCAACCTCAGTGTGTCCAGACACCCAAACCAAGCCATGCATTTCTGTAAAAGTTTTGTTGAGATTTTGGCTTGCACTTTTGCACTTTAATTGTTTACCTAATGTTTAAATGTATGTATATGACCCCTTTCTTTACCACTATTTGGTTATATACTCAGTAAAGGGGGTTGAGCATGTGTATGTGATCCTGGCATGTTAGTAATAGCTCAATGGATGTTGTTATGTATGTTATTTTATAATAGTAAATGCTTCCGTTCAGGCCCCATACGTTATATACATCAGGTTTTATGTCCGTTTCTGAGGTGGTCATGCCCAAACTTTTAAGGGCGGGTTTGGGGCGTGACAAGTGGTATCAGAGCACGAGTTGCCATCTCACACACGAATCCATTGAGCTTTAGGATGTCTAGAAAAAAAAAAAAACTTAGGCATCATGCATGACATTCTTAATGCATATGAAAGAAAATGATGGCAACGTTAAATGCAATCTGTTAACGCTAACGATTATGATCTATGTCGATTGGACATTCCTTGTGTATATTGTGATTGTTGTGCAGAACATGGCGAGAATAAGGATAGAGGATTCGAAGGATCCTACCTCCGTCAGGTTAAATATAAAGAAAAAGACAATGATTGGTAAGGCAATTTATATGCTTATGTTATCAGTTGTTATTTTTGGATTGATAGTTACCTATCATCTGTTGAGACGAATTGCTTAAACACTACATATTAATAATATTTAGACTTGTGATTTTGAAAAGTTGTTGTGTTAGGTATTCTGATACGTTGTGTTTGTATGATCGTTGAATTATGTCGAGTGTGACCGGCTGTAAGAGAAAGTTATGTATGCAGTGATTCCCCTTAGAATTATGTGAGAGGTTAATTGAATGTAAGTTTGTTCTTGCGGATGGCTAAAATGGATATGGAAAGTGACTATTAAGCTTACACCGAGTTGGTCACACACTATGAACTATGATTTCGAAACAAGTTATAACTAAGATGATTTTGTAAGCCGAGAAATTACTGACAACTTCTGATGGGAAAGTGAGGGAATTATGGATGGTAAGTTAACGATATGTACTGGACATTTACCTCTTTTAATTTGTTTATTCAGAGTTGTATAATATGCGCAACGTGATTCCGAATCGATTTACTGTCTTATTGAACTTATCTGGATAAGAATTCTAACTCTGAGATTAGATGGCCAAATTAATTTGTGCTGTAACAAGAAGAAATGCTTATTAAAGAAGGATGTTACACCTTATGGTACGATTAAGTATTTAAGCATGATTTTGAATTTGATTTCTGATTTTGGTTTTAAGTGGTTCCCTTTGCTCAAGTAATGGCTTTTATAGCTGTATTTATTGTTCAGATTTGGACTTAGGATGACATACCTATGTCTGTATGAATTTACAAAGCTGCATGTTATTTGCTTTGGTAACACCGTAATTATTTGATTTGGAATATGGTTCTCTTTGTGCTAATATGTTTAAAAGTGAAACTATGAAGAATTAACGATATTGACTGGGATCCTTTTTCCCATTTTTCTGATCTTGTCAAAGTAATAGATATAGTTTTGAAGCAAGGTAACGATATGACTTTGATATGTTTTCGGAAATAGAGAATACTAAGAACAATTGTAAAGCTAGTGACTACATGCCTACGCGACTTAGTATGTCTGTCGGAGTGATGTACAGTTTGGGTTACCAGCTTATCTCTAAGTGACTTCTATTGGGAATTACTAAGTAATGAGATTTGTATATGAACTATTAATGTTGGGTCAAGCTGGGTACGAACATAATAAAGAACATACTGTGATTGAAATTAACGTATGCTGTAAAGTGTATGAACTCTGTAGCTAGAGAAACGGAATCTACTATATTTCTGTACTTACGATTGTATGTTTTGTATTTGGGAATTGACACCGTAGAACTTAATGATAGGGAAATCTTGTGATTATAAGCCCTACCTATTGGGGATTTATGCTGGGAATATTCCGCAGTGAATTCATGTAGTTTCGTCTCATTCGACATAGGATCGTATGAAATAAAGATATGGAACGGATGTTTTATTTTTACACAACAACCAATTGCTTAAAACGATAAGATGTTTATTATGACGAGGACTTTTGACTAATTGTGATAAATATTGAATTCCCCTGTGTATGGTTCGCACAGAGAAATGAATTGAACATCTATAACAGAATGGAATAAGCGTGTAAGACTGAGGTTTTTTTTTTTTACATTAATAGTGAGGAATCTCTGGTTAACCTATGAATTGTTTGGACTGAAGAATTACATGAGCTTCTATAATAGATCTGCATGGTACAACAAGTTTGGAGGACCAAACTTATTTAAGGGGGGGAGAGTGTAATAACCCGACCCTCGCACATGTTTTTTTTGATATGTTTTCAGTCCTCGTTTTGTGCTTTTAAATGTTTACTGTAAAATCCTATGAGAAATTAAGGTTAAGTAAGTGAAATCCATGTTTACGGATGTCTATCTGTTTAACAAGCAAAGTATCTGTTACATCTCGAATAGTTGAATCAGAAATTGGAAGCCTTCACGGCTTAATTACCTGAAAGTGATTATATATCTGTGATCAGCATAATTTTTAAGTAATATTAAGCATGTTACGAAATTTCAATTTCGGAATGATTAAACGATTGAATTTTGTCCTATATGCTTTTATATATGACCTATATACCTTTAAGCTTGATCAAACCTTGAATATCTCCTGGAGAGGAAAAACGAAAGAAGAGAAAAAGGGAACAGAGGCAAAGTCAACAAGGAAGGGAATTGGGATTAAATTAGAAGGATCTTTGAAATTTTTAAAGCTTAAGGTATGTTAAATTTATTGTATATGAGAATTCTCCTTTCAATTTGGAAGAAAGTTTGTTAGTTTCATATGTATCTTACTAGGGTTGTAATGGAGAATTGTGTATGATTTATGTTTGATTAAAGAGGGTTCTCATCAATTGGTTGCTTTGACACCTAATTATGTTTATACTTCAATAAACCCCATGAAATTATGTTTATGTCATGTGTTGTGTTTTATGAACATGGAGAACTTGAATTAAAGGATGGAAATTATAAGAATAGTGACTTGATCAAGCTTTTAATCATGTTTACCTTGTGATATTCAAATGATAATGCATGTTATAGTGAAGTTGGGTCAATATATTGCCTTAATTTCATCTTGGTTTGCATGTAAAATGACTTGGTGTTGTTGAAATTTGAGTTGGAACCGAGCTACCCCAAAACAGGGGTCACCACCGCACGTGCGGAGGTCATGGCCGCACGTGCGGACAAGAAGAGAAAAACTGGAAATGCATACTGCTTTAGGCGCTTGAGGAAGGGGGAGGACTGCACGTGCGGTGCATGGCCGCTTGAGCGGAGGGTCCGGCCGCACGAGCGGCCACCCTTGTTTTAGCTTATGCTGAGTAATTTTGATAGGCATATCTTTTGCATCTGAACTCCGTTTTGAGTGATTCCTGAGCCTAAAATCAAGCCCCGGAAGTCTAGTTTCCAGTGGTAGTAGTCTCACTCCCAAATTATAAGTACATAAATAGTTATGCCCAAATTAGTGATGACTATGCACTTTCTATTTATTGAGTTTGTACCGTTTCTTCGTCTGAACCTTTCTCCTATCGATTCCTCCTATTTTATGATAACCTATGGTGGACTAGTGAGTCTAGAACCACCATAGCTATTGAGTAAGGAACAAAAAGAGATTGGTTTTATTCTCATAATCTGTTATGTGCATTATGTTTGTAGGTCAAGATGAGGACATCGTTCCACCACTATCAGAGACCTACCACTGTGAGTAGTAGTTCTATAGTCGTACGTTCAATTATCGTTAATGATTTTCATTGTTAAGATTATGTTCCTTGCAAGTAATTAAGTTAACATCATGTTGATTGGGAAATCTAGAGGCATTAGTGAGCAGTACATTCTGTTTACTGTTGACAATGAATACTAACATTCTGTTATTTGCAAGATAGCTTATGAACAAATGGAACGTATAAGCAATTTGGAACTATGGTATCCACGTATCTCTGAACCCACATTATGATGTAACCTATTCTGTCTTTGCTAAGTGTATTGTGATGACATGATATAACAAAAAAAATGTTCTATGTTACGTTTTGAATTAATGAACAGTTGGCCATATATGTAAAGTATTCATGACATCCATAGCACACGACCCTTACCTGGGGGTAATAATACCATGTTTTTAAGTATGTTTTCAAGTATGTTACAAGTTCAAGTATGTTTTCAAGTATGTTACAAGTTCAAGTATGTTTTCAGGTATGTTTTCAAGCATGTTACAAGTTTAAGTATGTTACAAGTTTACGTATGTTTTAAGTTCTCAGTATCGGGGGATTCCCCTCATGGAACTAACAAGTATGCTTTATATTGATTTGTTAGCGCTATCGAAGTGCCAAGTAGAATCAAGTATGAATTCCGATTTCTGTTTATGATTCAAGTATAATGCATATGTATGAATTTGTTTCTGTTTATGGTATGACATGATATGAATGGTTTGGTCTGTAAGACCTATTAATTACTGGTATGGAACAAAGTGCTACTGGGAACTAAGTGCTACATTGTGAGACACCTCTTGAATTCATACAACTTTTCAAGGGCCTCGTGCCACCACATTTCAAGGGCTTTAATGCCACTATGTTTCAAGGGCTTCATGCCAATATGTTTCAAGGGCTTTAATGCCACTATGTTTCAAGGGCTTCATGCCAATATGTTTCAAGGGCTTTAATGCCAATATGTTTCAAGGGCTTCATGCCACTATGTTTCAAGGGCTTCATGCCAACACGTTTAAGGGCTTTATGCCATTTTGTTTAAAGACTGGGCCTAAGGCCGTTTTGAAATAAGTATGGAATCAGATAAATCATATGATCTTTATAGTATGTACGCTTTGATATGTATTATAAATCAAGATGAATATTAAATTGTTTATGTACTATTGTTCACTGAGTTTCGCTCACTTTGTGTTATGTCTGTTCTGTAGGTAATCACTTTGGAAATCCGTCTTAACCCTTGATGCTCGCCTTTCAGTTATCAACCTCAGTGTGTCCAGACACCCACCCAAGCCATGCATTTCTGTAAAAGTTTTGTTAAGATTTGGCTTGCACTTTTGCACTTTAATTGTTTATCTAATGTTTAAATGTATGTATATGACCCCTTCTTTACCACTATTTGGTTATATACTCAGTAAAGGGGTTGAACATGTGTATGTGATCCTGGCATGTTAGTAATAGCTCAATGGATGTTGTTATGTATGTTATTTTATAATAGTAAATGCTTCCGTTCAGACCCCATACGTTATATACATCAGGTTTTATGTCCGTTTCTGAGGTGGTCATGCCCAAACTTTTAAGGGCGGGTTTGGGGCGTGACAGTTGCCCTCTCAGCGTACGCCTTTTTATCAGCGGCCTTGATCTTGGCCTCCTTTGTGGCTAAGGCATCCTGGAGTTCTTGTTGGGCTGGGCTATCTTTTCTTCGGCCTCAGAAACCTTCTTAATGGCCTCTGCAACATCTGCTCTTTTTTTTTCGGCTTCATCTTTAGCCTTAATGGCTGCATTGGCTTGATCTGACAAGGTCTTCATTTTTGCCTCGGTCTTTTTTATGGCCTTCTGTAAACCAGCAACCTCCCTGATCTTGTCGGCCAACTCCTTCCTCATTCCAAAAGCTTGCATTGAGAAGGAATGGGCGTACTGGATCGACTGAAAGAAAATGGACAATAGAACAAAAGTTAGTAAAAATTCTCTAAGTATGGAAAAATAGAGAAAGAAAGATGCTAAGTGTAAGGAACTTACTTGAACGGAATGCTGCAGCATCAAAACGAAGTTTTCGTACTCGCTCATCTCGGTGTTACGATTGAGATCATTTGGAAGGAGAAAAGCCGTAGAGAGGGCAACGCCAACTTCAAGGTCAATCGCACTGTCGCTAGTTCTGATCGGCTTGTCCTCGATAGTGATTGGGGGAGCCCAAGGGGCATCTGGTTTCATGGGCCCCGAGGTTGTGGCTGATTCTGACCTTGGCCTTTTGGACCGAGTTGATTGGGATGGTTCGGCCTCGGCAGGCCTCTTCTCGACGGCGGAGAGAGTCTTCTCATTCTTAATCAATTTTGAAATAAGCAAGGTGTCCCCAGTGTCAATCTGAGTCACCGTTGCCTTGGGCTGAGCCTTCTTCAGTCTTTTGGGCTTTGGCTTTAGTTGAGGCTAGGATTGTGCTGGCTGATCATTGACGGTATCGGGGATGTCGGCTAGAAGATCTTCTACAACTGCTTTCTTGCGACCCATTTCGGCAACAGTTGCTATTCGGCGTTGGTGTCGGCGTTGGGACGGTGGGATCAGCTGTGGAGCCAAGGTAGATGGTTGTTCTGCTGGATCTGATGTTGACCCCTGATCTGGCCGAGATGATGAAGTTGTTGGTGGAGTTGTGGCAGACGGAGGAGATTTGCTTTTCTGCTTCCTTGGGACGTCAAGAAGTACCGACTTGTAAGTCGGGATGAAGTTGAGCAGTAGAGGAGCTTTCCGTCTATGGACTGGAAGATCCAACAACTTCTTAAGATCCTTGCTGGGGAAGAAGGACTTATGGAAGTCTTTTGGTAGCTGTGGAAGAGTTGCAAGAAAAACAGACGTTAGAACATATAGAAAGAGCAAAGTATTAAAGACTTGGAAAAAATATATAAACACTTGGCTCTTACCATTACCCTCTATGAAAACTGTTCGGCTAAGAGGGTAGAGGTGGTCGTCCTCAATCTGGGAGCAAACTCCCAGTTGCCCGAGACAATGAAGTAATCGTCCCCAGCTCCTTTGTTGGAGTCTGGGAGGTTGGCAACAAGTTTATATCTGTGGACCTCTCGGTTTAAGGTAGTAGATGTAGCCTTTTCTAACTTGAGGCCACATTTGGTATATCAATATTGAATGTCGGCTAAGGTTACCCTAGCTTTTTCTCGGCGTGCTAAGGCGATTATACCATTGATAACTCGACAAGAGTTAATGGCAAGCTGCATCGGGTTCAATTTGTAATAATGGAGGACTTCTCGGAAAATGATGTCTAGTGGAAACCTAAGTCCACATTCTGTGAAGGCAACGATAGGGAAAGGCATGAGGTTTCCATCAGGCATGATGGAGTCGTTCTCCCCGGCCAACCGCAGGTGAACGTTAGCCGGGATGTCAAACTCCTGCTTGAAGTATTCTAACTTAGTTGGGGTGTCTACCATATGCCTTCATATACCCATGATGTCGGCTTAAGGGGAGGGTGTTTGATTTCAAAAAGAAGTGTTCTGTGAAGGTTTGGATGACCTCAGCTAAAACCTATAGGTATGTTGGTGCAAGAGTTCTAAGGATCTAAGGGGAGTATGTTTCAGTTTTTTCCTAAAAATTTATGGGTTCTACAAACAAATCCCAAACCTAGATCTATGGAAACGAAGATTGGAGGCAATAATCTGGAGAAAACACAAAAACAAGAACAGTGATTCAGAATCAAGAATAGTGATCAACCACCATGAACGCTATGATAGAGTTGTGTATAAGGGTGCGAAGCCAAGAACAGTGGCAAAAATCAACAAATATGTAAGTAGTGTGTGTATACTCAAGAATGGATTGGGCAAAAAAAATCATGAAACAACATGTTCAAATACATGGTGGATTTCAAATACAAGTTAAAACGATCAAAGACATGAGCATGATTGTAGAGGGCAACAGGTAAAGCAATGGAGTTCATTAAAAGAAACAAGAAACTGAAATAAGAAGTTAAATCGGAGAGAAACAGTGACTCACCAAGGACGAATGTAGCCGGTGTTGAGTACGCCGGAGCTAGACGATGGCAGCAAATGGAAAAGATCAGCAAGGGCCTCGCCGAAGGAGGTGAACGGCGATGGTTGCAGAGCTTGAAGAGCTTGGAACAATGACGGATTTGAGAAAGTTGGAGAGAGAGAGAGAGTTTGCACGAGAACGAGGATGCAAAAGTAAAAAGATGGAGACAGATGGTTGATTTTGATCAAATGCGGAGAAAATGGCGGCAAAACACCATCAATGTGCCTGGGACGACGTGCTTGTCAGATGGCGCACGCAAAAACGTTGCAACTTGATGGCGCATGTCGGGTACGATCCAGTAAGGGAAAGACGCGTGGCAGAAACGGTTGAAATACTATGCGTGACAGCTCATACGCATGATAAAACGCTTGGAGTTCTTGGTTTAGTGAGGCAAAGACCTCAGCTAATGAGCCGGTCTCGGCTTAGTGAACTTGAACGAACCTGGTTGTTGGTTCTAAAGCATTGATGAAAGCAGACTACAGGTCTTGATCATATTGAGCCGACGAGTTCTGACTTCGGCAATAAATGATGAAGCAAGCTTAGCCGACGTGCTAGACGGACGGAATGATATCACCTCAGGATGCCGAGGTAATAGAACCTAGGGGGCAGTTGTGGGGACTTAATTTTTGAATGACAACACGTGGCTAAGGTGGCACCGAAGTGCCAGTTGAGGTGTTACGTGTCTTGGTCATGGCGCCGAGGTAATCTCGGATAGACCGAGGTTATTGGTGAAGATACCGGAATCCGGGATAAGCAGATAAGGGACAAGAGTCCTAGAATGGGAGAGGATTTCAGTTTGGGTAAAGATAAGACTCTTAGAGAGTTTATCCCAATCCTACTAGGAGTCCAAGATTAGCAGTAATCCTAAGTCTATTGAAGCTAGGCTTCTATTGGGACTAGGTTTGTGTTAGCTATAAAATGGAGGTACCCTCATAGGTCTAAGGTATATCTTTTATGCTTTGTCTAGTGAGTGAAGCATTTTTGCTATTTTTGAGAGATAACTGACTTGATCGTCGGAGTGCCCCCGGATGGACGAACCACTGCGGGATTCTTATCTTTCTGTGATAGGTTGTTTGGTCTTAATCTATTCTGCCGGTGTTCTATAGCTGAGTACTAGTTTGGCGGTGTGGTCGGAAATTGACACACACAATAACTAATACTCATAGAAATTTTAATTAATTAATTTATCACAAAAGCCAGACATTTCAATTAAATAAGTTCATTGCTTGCCATGATATGATTCAATATTTTAAAATTCATCATACGCGTAATGAACTTATTGAGTATGTGAGATCACAGCAAAAAGATAGCTTTAAGCTATATTTTGTTTTGGTTTTTTGGCTAAAAAAGTACAAAAAACAAAATTAATTACATAAGTCAATAAGACAAAATATCATCTTTAAATTAAAAATAAATCATTACATTTTTTTTCTCATAAAAGTCAAAAGAGGCAAAAAAAAAATCAAACGAGACTAAAAAACCAAGCTAAACAGCAGCCTATTTTAACTCTTTCCAACAAAGACTATTTGTTAAGTGACATGTGTCTTTAAAATGTGGTTTGAACTAAATTTTTTTTACATGATTTTTTTAAATATTTATTTTAGTACTTTTATTCATTTATTGACTTTATTGAATTTATATATATATATACACACACATGATATGACATTTTTTGAGGGACAACATATGAGAAATTCTATTTCGACGCACCTACTTAACTCAAAATTAGGGCTGGGCATAGGGTTATTCGAACCGCCCAAACCGCCCTACCCGAACCGAACCGCACGCGCGTAGACGGTTTCGCAAACACATTATGGTAAGGTGCGGGTTGAATTTTTTACAAATTTCGAGTTGTGGGTGAATTGCGGATTTGACCCGCACCGGCCCAACCCGCCCGCATTAAATTAATTTTTTTTTCCCTCTCATCATCTCCCTCACCTCATCTATTACAACAAACAAAACAAAAATCCCTACATTCGCCTCCCTCACTCTCAGTCTCATCTCAAAACTCATCACTCTCTCTCTCTCTCTCTCTCTCACTCTCTCGTTTCGTTATTCTGCTGCAACCGATCACGCTCTCTCACTCTCTCGTTGTTCATCTCATCGCACCGCCGATCTACTCACAGGTAAACTCTCTCTCTCTCAATCTCTCTCTCCTCTCTCGCCCCGATCGTTGATTTTTTTTTGTTTTATATATATATATATATATATATATACATATATATATCAGATATCATACATATCTCTCTGATCTGATCAGATCCCAGTTTGGTTTTGCATCTCTGCACCGATCGACTCATAGGTAAGCCTCTCTCTCTCTCTCTCTCTCTCTCTCTGCACCGATCGAAGCTGAGTGTTTAAATCTGATTTTTTTTTGTTGGACCAACATGTGTGTTTGTTTTGTTTTGGAATCTGATCTGTTCTGTTAAAATCTGTGTTGAATCTGTGTTAATCTAAATCTGTGTTGAATCTGTGTTAAAGTAGTATCCAGAACAGAATTGATAAATGCTGACTGACTAAAACTAGTCTCAGAGTTGGGCAACTTGGTAAGCAAATAAATTTTCTTTTATGATTGTGCTTCAGCTGAACACTCACTGCCCAGTTAGTTTCATGAAAACAGTGTAAATATTAGATAAAAATGTTGTAATATGAACAAAAGACATTAAACTACTTCAAGATTCTTGAGCTGTGTGTTATTTAATTCTGAAATTGAATCTGAAATTGAATGTATGTTATTTAATTCTGAAATTGAATCTGCGTCTGTTTACATTCAAACTGTATCTGTGTCTGTTTACATTCAAACTGAGTCTGTTTAATTGAATCTTTATATTTTTAATTTGTTTAATTTTTAATTTTTAATTTTTAATTTTTAAATCTGTTCATAAATCTGTTTAATTTTTAATTTTTTTTGAATCAGTTCATAAATCTGAGTCTTTTCACCACGAGCAGGATTCAGTTCTGTGGTCAGAAAAACTGAGACCTTGTGCTGAAGCTCTATATATTGTTTTGTTTGAAAATCATAGTCAGGTAGGTAGTCCATTCTTGGTAAAACTCTTCCACAATTTTCAGTAGTTGAAATAAACGCACAAGATGTGTTGGATAGAAAATGGTATGCCTATTTGATTTTCATTGTATCCTTTGCTGCTAGGTCCAGTTGTGGTTTCCATTCTTCAAGAGGCAATGAATGATTTGATAGCATTTAGACATCTCCTCACAAAACTCAAACTTTGTTGGAGTGATAAAGGCATGCATTGTAGAGCACAAATAGACGAGCTTGTCATCCTTCTTTAAGTAATGCTTACAATTGAGACTCAAGATAAAGGGTTTTGTTTTCAACCTCACCTTATATGCACTAAAAAGTGGTCACAGACCTGTCGATGTCTAACATATCTTGTGCCTAGCGTAGGTATATAATGGACCCATCCCATATATGTGGCTCCTGCTGACGATGCCATGTTATTCACATCAGGGCTTCCTCCCACAAACCTTGCATGCCATGTTTCATATTTGTCCCTAGTTTTTGATAATAATTTTTTTTGGAGATTTTTTAAGTATGTTTTGTACTTGTGAAATGATCATTTGATATTGATAAGTTCATCAAAGTAATAAATGATTGAAGCATTTTGACTTTTTGTTGTGAATTTTAATACTTTTGTGTCTAGTTAAATGGTTTTTTTAAAATATTTTTACAAAGATAAATTTATCACTAAAAATTGAAATATGATTTTTGATAAAGTAGTCTGTTCCATAGGATTGCCTTGTTTGTAACTGTTATTATTATTATTATTATTATTATTATTATTATTATTATAAAGAGAGTAAATATCAGTTTACAACTTAGAAGGGTTAGATCAAAATTAATACAAAATTAGAAATTTTATCCAAAAATATTAATAAATGTTTTAGATTCATTCAACATAAATCCCATAATAAAAACTTTTAATCTCCACCATACACTAAAACTTTTAATCTCCACCATACACTAATATTCTTGACGCAAATATGAGACCAAAGTCTGGATAAAGGATACCAAATGAATGAAAAAAGAAGAAGAAGAAGAAGAATTCTGCTTAAATATATCCTCAAAATTTGGAGAGAAACAAAATTCAATCGACTAGAGGGGGTGGGGCACTCCGTGGTGGTTTCACCCAAATAACGATTAAAATCTAAATTGTAATTTTTATAATTTAAATCTTAAGATTCAATCTCAATGATTCGTCACTTTTTGTTGTTACTGGGTGAAACGTTGAAAATTTCCTTGTAATTTCTTCAACATATTTTTTTGAGAGTAAGGCCAAGTTTGGCATCTATTAAATAATACAAAAAGTCAAAAAGTCACTATCCTATTTAAGTCACATCATCTTATTTAAATCACATCACCTCTCTAACACATCACATCAAACTCAACCCAAACCCAAACCCAACCCATATAAGCCAATAAGTCAAAAAGTGCACTTTTTTAGAACATCCCAAACCAACCCTAAATAACATAGAACTAGCAAAATGTGTCTAAACCCATAAATACTAAGCCCTTTTAGGGAAAATCACTTGAGTTTAGGCCTCTTAAAGTTGAGAAAATCACTTGTACTTAAGATTGTAATGAAAAAGTCCCTATAAATTGGGATTTTTTTTTGGTGAATATAAATTGGGACTTGGACTGGTGGAGGAGGGTTTCCGCCAACAAGGGAATTCAAGTGATGATTGCTTTGATGGTGGTGGAAACCCTCCTCCACCAGTCCAAGTCCAAGTCCCAATTTCTATTCACCCAAAAAAAAGTCCCAATTTATAGTGACTTTTTCATTACAATCTTAAGTAACAAGTGATTTTCTCAACTTTAAGAGGCCTAAACTCAAGTGATTTTCTCTAAAAGGGTTTAGACACATTTTGCTAGTTCTATGTTATTTACTCTCAAAAAAATATGTTGAAGAAATTACAAGAAAATTTTCAACGTTTCACCCCAGTAACAACAAAAAGTGACGAATCATTGAGATTGAGTGTTAAGATTTAAAATTATAAAAATTACAATTTAGATTTTTAATCGTTATTTGGGTGAAACCACCACGGAGTGCCCCACCCCCTCTAGTCGATTGAATTTTGTTTCTCTCCAAATTTTGAGGATATATTTAAGCAGAATTTCTTCTTCTTCTTCTTTTTTTTTTCATTCATTTTGGTATCCTTTATCCAGACTTTGGTCTCATATTTGCGTCAAGAATATTAGTGTATGGTGGAGATTAAAGTTTTTATTATGGGATTTAGGTATAGAATGAATCTAAAACATTTATTAATACTTTTGGATAAAATTTCTAATTTTGTATTAATTTTGATCTAACCCTTCTAAGTTGTAAACTGGTATTTACTCTCTTTTATTATAATAATAAAATAATAATAATAACAGTTACAAACAAGGCAATCCTATGGAACAGACTAATTTATCAAAAATCATATTTCAATTTTTAGTGATAAATTTATCTTTGTAAAAATATTTAAAAAAAACATTCAACTAGACACAAAAGTATTAAAATTCATAACAAAAGTCAAAATGCTTCAATCATTTATTACTTTGATGAACTTATCAATATCAAATGATCATTTCACAAGTACAAAACACACTTAAAAAATCTCCGAAAAAAATTATTATCAAAACTAGGGACAAATATGAAACATGGCATGCAAGGTTTGTGGATGAAGCCCTGATGTGAATAACATGGCATCGTCAGGAGGAGCCACATATATGGGATGGGTCCATATATACCTACGCTAGGCATAAGATATGTTAGACATCGACAGGTCTGTGACCGCTTTTTAGTGCATATAAGGTGAGGTTGAAAACAAAACCCTTTATCTCGAGTCTCAATTGTAAGCATTATTTAAAGAAGGATGACAAGCTCGTCTATTTGTGCTCTACAATGCATGCCTTTATCACTCCAACAAAGTTTGAGTTTTGTGAGGAGATGTCTAAATGCTATCAAATCTTTTCTCAAGTGATACTGTCTTGCTTTATATAACATTTGATCAATATAACATATAAAATAGTACAAATACTTTCCAGTAAACAGACTATCCAATTCTGACATTTTGTCTCCTACCTAATCACCCAATCCAAATGGAATGCAATGCTAAAGTGAATTTATGTATGTAGAACTGAATTCAAGTATTGAATTGTAATGTAGTATCCTACACACTAAAACCATTTTACTTTTGGAAAAATAAAAATAAAAAATTTAAGATTCCATATTAAAATGTCAAAATTTTCATGAATGATTGTTGCCCATCAAGATCAAACCAAAGTGTCATTAAACTGGGAATAAAAAAAAATACAAACCACTTGATCAAAATTTCATTCGCTAAGATGGTTTAAAAAGAAAATCTCAAAATATTCAAAAAATAGGAAAAAAAAAATTGAATTATGAAGATTTAATGATAAAATCGCAAATTGAAAGCAAAAAAGAGAAATAGAAGAAGAAGAAGAGAGGACCTAAGAAGGAGGAGAAGGGAGAGAAGCCAAGATCGGAGGCGATGGAGAGGGCATCGGACATCTACCAAACAAACTCTCTCTCTCTCTCTCTCAGTTTTCCTTTTCTTTATTTGCAGATTCAGAATGAATAATTATTAGATAGGAAGAAAGAACACTAGTAGGGTTAGGGGTGTGCGTGGTGCGGGTCAGTGTGGTTTAGGGGTAAAATAGAAACCACACGGCGGGTGGTGGATTGATAAAATTGTCATTAGAAATTGCTATTTTTCTTATAAAAAACCAGCGGTTCAGTTACTAAATAATGATGGTTTTGACTTGGTGGTTCGGACAGGTTAGCAGTTTATAAAAAACATAATTCAAATTACAAAACTTGAATCAAAGATCAAAAAAATCTAATTTATACTACAAGAGGGTTTCTACCATCAAAGCAATTATCACTTGTATTTTCCTCATCCATTATCTATTACAAAATACAAATTTATAATGATGATAATTAAAAATATTTCAAATTTTTCCAACTGAGAAAACATGTAATAGTGTTGTTGAATGATATAGTTTGATACAAGAAAATGGTGGAAAAAATTCTAGAAATTCGTACAGCAAGTGGAAAATTTAAGATATTTTTCAAAACAGTTTTTGAGATAGTTGTAGTTCATGTATGCTGCCTCCTCTGCCTCTCTACTGGCACTTCATGGAAGGTTTAGAGGAGCATACTATATGCCCCCTCCCACAAATTGACATAATTTTACCACAAAATTTCGTAACATCAACCACAAAATACGGAACCTCGACACAAATTAGCATAATAAAATGTCCAAAATTTCATAGTTGATGTTACAAATGTTTGTGGCTTGATTGCGATATTTTTTGTTACACCAATTTGTGATAGAGTGCATATGGTATGCACCCTAAGGGGGTGCACACCATAGAGTTTTTCTATAGTTTATGCTCATTTGTGTGTTGAATACAAAACAAAGTGAAAGCTTGATCCTAATATCTTGTGTGTGTGTGTGTGTTCAATACAAAACAATGTGATGCTCTTTTTTTCTTCTTTGGATTCAAATCAGACAACAAAATAGGGTGATTCACCAAAACCCAGATTTGAAAAATAATTTCATCAATTGCTTTCATTAAAGAACAGAAAGAGAAGAGATTAGTGCATACTGTCAATCGCAGCTGCAACCAGTTTCTAGAAACGTGTTGCCGTACTGTCGAAATAGTCTCGCCCATCGTCAATCTCGCCGTTGAAGAGAGAGAACCGTTGTCGAAGAGAGTCTCCAGAGAGAAGATGGACTCTGTTATATTTTTGGTACCCAAAACCCTAGGGTTTCTTGAAAGTGTAAATTACACTTTGCCCTCATTTGAGTTTCACATTTTTTTTTTTCGCTTTGCCCCTTAATTTTTTTTGACTTTCATCTTTTATATTTCAAGTTGTTTTCAATTTATCCCAAAAGTTAACTTATGTCAAAAATTAGATGAAAATAACACATTAATAGTCACATAATATAAAAGTATATTATTACATACACACTTCTAAGTAGGTAGGCATTGGTTCGTTGACCCGCCTGGTCCGGTCTTATTTTTTAAGGATTTGGGGAGATTATTTTAGCCTATACGGTCAGATTTGAGTCAACATTTTTAGCCTGATATATAATGGGTTGGGTTTGGGATTTATACTTTCAATCTAGCCTGGCTTGGCTCGGTCCGCTATTAAATAAATAAATATATATATGGACCCACAAACCTTGCATGCCATGTTTTCCCTCCAGCCATGGCATTACGTGACTGTTAATGTGTCATTTTCTTTCTAATTTTTGACATAAGTTAACTTTTGAGGTAAATTGGAAAAACCTTCAAATATGAAACATCAAAGTAAAAAAAATTTAAGGGCAAAGTGAAAAAAATGTGAAACTCATATGAGGGCAAAGTGTAATTTACACTTTCAAGAAACCCTAGGGGTTTTGGGTACCAAAAATATAATAGAGTCCATCTTCTCTCTTTGTAGACTCTCGTCGACAACGGTTCTCTCTCTTTGGCGGTGAGATTGACAGCGGGCGAGACTATTTTGACGATACGGCAACTCATTTCTAGAAACTGGTTGTGGCGGCGATCGACGGTATGCAATCTCTTCTCTTTCTGTTCTTTAATGAAAGCAATTGATGAAACTATTTTTCAAATATGGGTTTTGGTGAATCACCCTATTTTGTTGTCTGAGTTTTATTTCGAATCCAAAGAAGAAAAAAAGAGCATCGCGTTGTTTTTTATTGAACACACCCAAATAAACAAAAGACAATATGATCAAGCTTTCACTTTGTTTTATATTCAACACACAAATGAGCATAAACTATAGGAAAACTAAGGGGGTGCACTCCATATGCACCCTATCACAAATTGGCCACGAAATACGTAACCTCAACACAAATTGGCGTAACAAAAAAATTTTCATAACCAAGTCACAAACTTTTGGCCATTTTGTTACGCCAATTTGTGGTGAGGTTACACATTTTGTGGTTGATATTACGAAATTTTGTTGTAAAGTTGCATCAATTTGTGGTAGGGTGCTTATAGTATGCGCCCTTAAACCTTCCAGGAAGTGCCAGTAGAGAAGGCAGAGGAGGAAGCATACATGAACTACAACTATCTCAAAACTATTTTGAAAAATATCTTAAATTTTCCACCTCCTATATGAATTCTGGATTTTTTCCCATCATTTTCTTACATCAGACTATATTATTCAAGAACACTGTTATATGCTTTCTCAGTGGGAAATACTTGAAATATTTTTACTTATCATCATTATAAATTTGTATTTTGTAATAGATAATGGATGAGGGAAATATAAGTGATGATTGCTTTGATGGTGGAAACCCTCTTATAATGTAAATTAGATTTTTTTAATCTTTGATTCAAGTTTTATAATTTGAAACTGCCAATCTGCCCGAACCGCCAAGTCAAAACCGCCATTATTTGGCAACCGAACCGCCGGTTTTTTATAAGAAAAATGGCAATTTCTAATGACAATTTTATTAATCCACCACCCGCCGTGCGGTTTTTATTTTACCCTAAATTGCACCGACCCGCACAACGCACACCCCTAATTACAGGCTTGTATAATTTGAAACTAGACGCAGATCATACATTTAAATGTATGCCACATCTCAGCAACTAAATTAAGCAAAACAATCGAGAAATGAGAAAGAAATGGAGCATTTGTATTTATCAAAAAAAAAAGAAGAAGAAATGGAGCATTTGCAGATTAATGACTCATAAAGAGAGAGAAAGCTGACCTCGAATCCCGGCCAGCAACAGAGCTTGTATCCAGTGACAATGGCAGCTAGGGTTTTTGGGAACCACTACAAGAGTAACAATTGTGCAGAGGGTTTTTCAAATATTCTTTCATTTTCACTAATGAAGCCCATCTACTGTGTGGAATCCTTTCTGGTCAGGCCCATGTCCATTGAGCCCAATCCAACAATATGTTACAATCCTTTTTAAAAATATCTCATCATGTTCTTTTTCTACAGTATGACTTCTGGTAATTTTAAATGAAGGCTTAACATCATCTTATAGAAAATTCATATTAGTTGAATTTGTTGCTAGCCTGCTAGTGTTGATTTATTTTAAGTTCAAAAGTTTGAGGTTCTTCAGCAGAGAGAAGTGAAGATTGTCAAAGTAGCCTAGATAATCAATGGTCAAGATTATTATTTTTTTGCTGTGTGGGGTTCAGTACTATTCTTGTAACTCTTATGCTAAAATGTTTTACTGGGAAGTGCAGGTGAAACATAAGAGAAGAAATGAATGCATTCAAGGCCTACAAAGCATGTGGCCCTATTGCATGGAGCCCCAACTTGTACATAACCTTGGTGAGGGGCATTCCGGGAACTAGGAGACTTCACAGGCGAACATTAGAGGCATTGCGCCTTCGCAAATGTAATCGAACTGTCATGAGATGGAACACTCCTACTGTCAGAGGAATGCTTCAGCAGGTATTAGTAAAGCTTGCAATGAATGCATATATATATATATTTTTTAAAAATGAATATATTTTATGTTTTTCGTTACTAAATGATGTTTTTTTTTTTTTTTTTTTAACATTCACTTAGGTTAAGAGATTGGTTGTGATTGAGACTGAGGAGATGTATAAAGCCCGAAAACAGAAGGATGCAAACCACCAAGCTCTACGTCCACCATTTGTTGTGAGCCACCTCCCTGCCGCTGCAAGTGATTCTTCTCAGTGACCTATTCTTTGGAGGTTAGTTCCCATATCTTCAATATGGGCTGTTAAAATAGACGGTCACCACAGTATTCAACTTTTAAGAAGGATATCTAGTACAGTGAACTGTTTCCAAATTCCAAGTACTTTGGCTTGTCTTGTTTGTGGTGTTTATTGACCCAAATGTTGGTGGTTGTGGGAGTATTACAGACAGTTATTTGCCATTAAAAAGTTCATGTTTTATGTACAATTGTGACTATATGATTAAAAGATTTGTGAGGGGGATCCAAAACGTGGAAGATTCAGCAATCTTTTTATTCAAATGAAATGAGACAGTGGGGCTAGTGATCTGATGATTTTCCTGCTTAAATTATTCCTTTGTTCAATAAAGAAATGGTTATGTTTATTATCATGCCTTGGATAATTGCATTTGTACTGTTGCTTTTGGTTGACTTCCTGTCAATAGAGTTCTATTCCAAATAAAACCAGATATTTAGAGGCTAGTAGAAACCAACTATAACATGCCCTTTGATTATGACATCCAATTTAAAACTGATGGTTGAAGAATCACAACTAACCAGGTTGTCTTTCCAACCAATGACATCTATTGGTACCCTTCATCATTCTATGGTGTGCAGCAGTTGATTGGTTTGTTTATAAATATTGAGTGGCCTTTGGGTTATTTATTTAAAAACACCATGATGAATCATTGAATAGATTCTGGACCATTGTTTTGTATGGTTACATTTCCTAGTTCATGTTGATACATAGCTAGCTTATAGTGCAGTTGTGTCTGCCAAATTTTGAATTGTGTGTTTTTGAATTCCTGGTACATGCTTCGTCATATGTGTGTGTAGTTTCCATATAAGTTGTGTCTTTGGGCAACTTTTCCAATTTTTCCTTTTTCTTGTTCCTTCTTTCAGAATTTTATATCTGATCATGAACTGCGTCACATGTGGAGCTGATGCAGGAAGGTGGTGCAAGAAATCCAGATCATTTTCCCAACTAAGCACTTTTATTTGATTGTTGTTCATGTCCATGGCTAGAATGTCATTTTGGGTGTAAAATTTTGGAGTTTATGCATAATGTGAAGGCAGAAACTCTTTTCTAAGTTTATATATACTGTAGCTTTGGCAGCCATAGCAGTAACGAATTAGATGATGGTATGCAACCCATATGGCATTAGATATTTGAATGTTTACATAGTGCCAGATCAATTGTCTTGATATTCACTTTTGTGGAGTATAAACACATGCGTATTTATGTTGAGCCAGATCAATCAATTGTCTTGATATTCACTTTTGTGAGTGTAAACACATGCATATTTATGTTACATGAACTCTTCTAAATGTATTAAGTACTCATGTCGGACAGTTGACACGAGTAAGGCTATGAGATGTGTCCAAAATGTGTAGTTGGCCTGGCAAGCATTTCATTCAAGTTAACCATAAAACTACGTATAAAACCTACAATGTTCTATGGCACCTTGTGAAAATCATTTTATCCTATAAACTGGAAGAAGTATATCAAGAAATATAAATATTTTACCATGCCCTTGTGTCATTGGACAAGAGATTAGATGAATTGGACGCTTCGGCACATATACCGCCACCCAGTACACATACCAAATTCTATGTAACATTGATTGTTTTCATGGTTTTAAATCTATAGAATGTTGACGTGTAAACCATTTGTCCTCTGGTTTGTTTATAAATAACTAATATGCAATTGGGAACTACAATTTTGCAGAGTTTGCCTATAAAAACAGGAGGCTTGTAGAATTCTACTGAGATGGTATATAGAGATGTAAAGAGAAATGAGCTTGAAACCAATGTAGCTTGGAGGCTTAAGGACTGTAGAATGAGCAGGGAAGGGAGGATTGCTTCGGGTGATGATTGAAAGGCACAACACAAGCTTAATAACAAAAGAGAAATCACCTTCCTTACTATATATGCTAATTATGAACACATAAATGAAGAGATACAAAATGGGCTACAACTGATAAAACTCACCCACCAAAAAAAAAAAAGATAAAAAAGCACAAATACTCAGTTTGCATATAGTTGCCTCTTTGATCACTGAAATTGTCTTGACAATCGGGTCCTCCAACTAATGCTCCAACAACATTCGGGTTTGGTGCCTCTCTACTGTACCAATTGTCGTACCCTTGGGTGCACCCAATGAACCCTTTGTTCTCTCTGTAGGACACGATCAATGCACCCCTGTGGTGCATCCTTGTGGGGTATTTAGTACCATATCCAACTAGGTAGCTCATGTTCATGGGGTTGAACCCCAAAATGTAGTCCACTTGAGCTTTGGCTAGGTCGAAGAGTTCTTCTGGGCTAACTACTCCATGGCAGTTGAGCTTTTGGTTCGAGCTTTTGAGGAAGTCCGAGTATAAGGTGAGAAGGAATGTGGCGATACATATTGCATGTTGTTCCATTGCCGAATGAATAAAGGCCTCCCGAAGTAGGATCAATGTTGTTGGTGCCGTTGTTTTTGTTGAGGCATGAGCATATGTAGTGCTCGGCTTTTGACCGGTATTGGTCTAGGGTGTATTTGTGCTCCTTGTGCTTGTCCTCCATTTGCAATTGAAAATTAACAAGAGGGTGATGCAAGAAAATGAGGGGAACCACATGGATTGAAAAAGAATAGGAGAGAAGAAAAATGACTATTTATCACCCAAAAAAAAAAGAAAAGAAAAATTGATGATTACGTCACGTTGAAACCAATGCCATGTTAGTGTTGCATTGGGACCACACACCAATCAACCAATGTAGCGCCAACACATGATTGGCTTTAACTTTGGCTCATTTAGAGCATTTTAAGTAATGCACTAAAGTAACTGTCAAAATCTAAATATACAATAAGACATCTTTAAAAATCATCTCTAATGGTCTGTCATTTCTCTTACTTAATTATAATATGGGTAAATTACACTGATACCTCTTGAGATTTCTGTTTAATACAGATTTCTCTTCACATTTGAAAAATTACACTTACCCCATGTTATATTAAAAAGACATATTTGCCCCTTAGCCCTAATACATATAAAATAATACAAATATTTTGTTCATTTCATTTCAAGAAAAATAACAATCATCTTCTTTGGTTTAACTCACACAAAAAATTAATTTTTTTTTTTGTGTTTTTATTTTTATTTTTACTAATTTTTTTTTAAACTTTTAAGCAATATTTTTATTTTTTAGATACACCTAATCTAGATATATTTAAGAAGTACAATATTTTGTGATTTTTTTTTTAAATTCATCAAATATAAAAAAATACAAAAATTTACTACATTATCTTATTTTGTTGTATTCAATGATTTTTTGAATTTTTTTTAGGGTACAAATTTTGTATTTTTTAAATATATTTAAATTAAATTGATCTAATCTAGTTATAATGGTGGAAATAAAAATGAAAAATTATATTCATATATAAAAATTTATACAAAAAATATCATAAACATATTGTGATAGTTATATTGTTGTGAATATAAATCATGTTTATGAGTGTTTTGTTTTAAAGTGAAAGGTCACCATTACTGGTGATGAACCACCATGTCTGGAAAGAAGGCAATTTGTGTGCTGATTTTTTGGCAAAAGTGGGAGCCAACCAACCCGAAGAAATACTAGTGATGAATGATCCACCAGCTGAGTTAAGAGAGCTGCTTGTATCTGATATGATAGGTTTGGGTAGGAAGAGGACTTAGTTCCTCCTTTTGTTGTTTTAATTCTGTTGTACCAAAAAAAAAAAAAAAAACGAAAAAAAAAAGGTCACCATTAAGCTATATTATTGTGTTTGAAAACTCTATATAAAATTTATGTTTGTATATCATTACACAATAAAATATATTCAGGTAGAATTTAATAATGAAAAGTTCGTCATGATGATAGGAAGAAGAAATGATAGGAAAGGGGTAAGATGATTATTTAGAAAATTTTAGGACATGACATCGTAATCCAAGTTACAAACCTTAGGGAGGGGAATGTAATTTTTCAAATGTGAATGGGGGATCTGTATTAAATAGAAATCTCAAGGGGTGTCAGTGTAATTTACCCTTATAATATTGACAAAATTTGGCAAAGTTGAAGCCGACCATGTGTAGCTCCACATGTGTCGGCGCTACATTGGTTGATCGGTGTGTGGTCCCAATGCAACGCTAACATGTCATCGGTTCTAGCGTGACGTAGTCATTCTCAATTTTTTTTTTGATAAATAGTCATTGTCATTTTTCTTCTCTCCTATTTTTCCTCTCTCATATGAGGGAAAAGTGTAATTTACACTTTCAAGAAATCCTGTTATATATAACAGAGTCCATCTTCTCTCTCTGTAGACTCTCTTTGACAATGGTTCTCTCTCTTCGGCGGCAAGATTGACGGCGAGCGAGACTATTTTGACGGTACGACGACTCGTTTCTAGAAACTAGTTTCGGCGGTGATCGATGGTACGCGCTAATCTCTTCTCTTTCTGTTCTTTAATAAAAGCAATTAATGAAACTATTTTTCAAATTTGGGTTTTGGTGAATCACCCTATTTTGTTGTCTAAGTTTTATTTCAAATCCAAAGAAGAAAAAAAGGAAAACTTTATGGTCAAGCTTTCGTTGGGACCCAAAAAAGCAAAAGACATTATGATCAAGCTTTCATTTTATTTTGTATTGAATACGCCCAAAAAAGCAAAAGACATTATGATCAAGCTTTCATTTTATTTTGTATTTAACACGCAAATGAGCATAAACTATAGGAAAACTTTAAGGGGTGCACACTATATGCACCCTATCATAAATTGGGCACAAAATGCGTAATTTCAACACAAATTGTCATAACAAAAAAATTGTCCTAACCAAGCCACAAACTTTTATAATATCAACCACAAAATTTTGGCCATTTTGTTACTCTAATTTGTGATGAGATTATGCATTTTGTGATTAATGTTACAAAATTTTGTTGTAAAGTTACGTCAATTCGTGATAAGGTGCTTATTGTATGCACCTTTAAACCTTCCAAGAAGTGTCAGTAGAGAGGCAGAGAAGGAAGCATACATGAACTACAACTATCTCAAAACTGTTTTGAAAAATATCTTAAATTTTCCACCTCCTGTATGAATTTCTGGATTTTTTCCCACCATTTTCTTGTATCAGACTATATCATTTAACAACACCGTTACATGCTTTCTCAGTTGGAAATACTTGAAATATTTTTACTTATCATCATTATAAATTTGTATTTTGTAAAAAATAATGGATGAGGAAAATACAAGTAATGATTGCTTTGATGTTGGAAACCCTCTTGTAATAAAATTAGATTTTTTTGATCTTTGAGTTAAGTTTTGTAGTTTGAAACTGCCAATCTGCCTAAATCGCCAAGTCAAAACCGCTATTATTTAGCAACTGAACCGTCGATTTTTTTTAAGAAAAATGATAATTTCTGATGACAATTTTATCAATCTGCCACCCATTGTGCAGTTTATATTTTACCCCTAAACCGCACCGACCCGTACCACGCACACCTCTAATTTAAGTGTAGCCACGAATTTTGAGGGGACATAAGGGTAGCATGGGAATGACTTTGTAATTTAGAACTACAAACTAGGAGTTAAATAAGAAAAATGATAGACATTTAATTTATCACTTTTAAAAACTATCTCTAATGATGTATCTGATAAGCGTCAAATTCTAATTTGTTAAACATTCCATCATGTGGAATTTAAACTCAATGCCACATCATTAAGAGTGATTTAGGGATAATAAATTAAAGGGGTGTAGCATTATTGGTTAAATAATAACCAATTTATAAGTATGTAAATTAAAATTATTTATGACCGTAATTTAAGTGTAGCATGAGATTGACCTCATAATTTATAACTACAAACTATGAGTTAAATCTGTCTTTTGAGGTGTTCAAATTTGACTCATGGAAAATTAAATTGAGTTGGCTCTCTTTTTTATTAGTCCATAGACAATGAAAACTTGTATGTGGTCCTTTAATCTAAATTTGAATCTTGGATTTGTGGTGAGACAAAAATCACTCAAATCATTTAATATTAAAAGTGATAAAATAAAATTCCACAAATAATGGAACACGATCAAATTGAGAGAGAGGGGGTCAAACGACAGTGTCATGTCTCTATTTGTGTGAATGATGAAATCTAAAAGGAAGAGAATCAAGAACAGTTATTTGAGGTCAACATCATAATAACTTTTTTTTTTTCTTAATTACAATTTTTAAAGATAGTTTTAAATTAATGATATGTTTTATCAACTTTAACCATTAAAGTGATAAATTTTATCATGAATTTATAAATATTTTATGAAAATATTATTGATTAACAATTTTTTTTTTTTTTTTTCACCTAACTAATTTGTGATTGAAATTTATATATTCTTTATAGTTATTTCTTTCTCTCATGTAAAAAAAATGACATAAGAGAATTGTGAGATGTACAATATGTTCAGTTATAATTTTTTGTTATAACCACATATGATGTTGATTATGATGTGATTGTTAAGAGTACAAATATAATAACTTATAGTACGCTTCAAAAATATTACAAAAGTTTTCCAAAATATATATCATCATTTATCTTTGGGTAAAAGAGAAAACAGAATTTTTATTTAGAAACTTATTCAAACTGTAAAAGAGTGGTTGAAATTGAAATGATATATTATATTGTCCACATATAGAATGAATTAAAATCATATATTGATTATTAATAAAAATTTTGAGTACTTAGTGAAAAGCCAAAGTGAGTTTTTTTTTTTTTTTTCATTTACAGTATCAGTGGACAATAGTACACATTGTACACGAGCCAAGGGTCCAGCACTACCTTTGAATCCCATCCCTGTGACATTCACACACATTCATGGATATCAATTACACCAACCCTCCTTAATTATTAGTAGATATCATTTTATTTTTTTTATTTATGATATTATAAATATTGACTTTCTTTAATTATAAAAATTGTATAAAAAAACCACTTTCGAATATCGTCTATACAATTTTTACGGTTGATATAGTCAAAATATACAAGTTCATAAATAAAAGTGATAAAATGATATTCATTAATAATTAAAAATTTATATATATATATATATATATAATTAACCCATAATATACAATGAGAAGGGATCTCAACAAGTCATCTAATAGTTCTCCAAAACTAAATAATAAATGTCTAAAATAATAATATCGAAACTAAATTCCGACATACAATACAAAACTATTATAATGGGGGCAATTCTAATTCAATAGTGTAAATATTATTTCCTATTTTTTGTCACACAATGTGATGCAAAAATAATATTTGTAGATTCTATAATGAGAGAAGTAGAGAGAACTTTGCCAAATTTTGTCAATATTATAAGGGTAAATTATACTGACACCCCCTGAAATTTCTATTTAATACAGATCCTCATTTCACATTTGAAAAATTACATTCTCCTCACTGAAATTTGTAATCTCATCACAAATTGCCCCTTAGATTGTTGATGTCATGCCCTAAAATTTTTTAAATGACCATTTTGCCATTTTTTCTATCATTTCTTCTTCCTATCATCATTACTACATTCTATAACTTTCTATTATTAAATTCTATCTGAACATATTCTTATTGAGTGATGATATACAAACATAAATTTTATATAGAATTTTCAAATACAATGATATAGCTTAATGATGACCTTTCACCTTAAAACAAAACAGCCATAAACATGATTTATATTCACAAAAATATCACTATCACAATATTTTTATGATATTTTTTGTATAAATTTTTATATATGAATATAATTTTTCATTTTTATTTCCACCATTATATCTAGATTAGATCAATTTAATCTAGATATATTTAAAAAATATAAAGTTTGTACAAAAAAATTTAAACAAATCATTGAATATAACAAAATAAAATAATGTATTGAATTTTTGTGTTTTTGCATTTTTTTATATTTGGTGAATTTAAAAAAAAAATCACAAAATATTATACTTCTTAAGTATACCTAGATTAGGTGTATTTAAAAAATAAAAACGTAAATTATACTGACACCCCCTGAAATTTCTATTTAATACAGATCCCCATTTTACATTTGAAAAATTACATTCTCCTCCCTTAAATTTGTAATCTCATCACAAATTGCCCCTTAGATTGTTGATGTAATGCCCTAAAATTTTCTAAATGACCATTTTGCCATTTTTCCTATCATTTTTTCTTCCTATCATCATGACTACATTCTATAACTTTCTATTATTAAATTCTATCTGAATATATTTTTATTGAGTGATGATATACAAACATAAATTTTATATAGAATTTTCAAACACAATGATATGGCTTAATGATGACCTTTCACCTTAAAACAAAACAGCCATAAACATGATTTATATTTACAAAAATATCACTATCACAATATTTTTATGATATTTTTTTGTATAAATTTTTATATATGAATATAATTTTTCATTTTTATTTCCACCATTATATCTAGATTAGATCAATTTAATCTAGATATATTTAAAAAAATATAAAGTTTGTACAAAAAAATTTAAACAAATCATTGAATATAACAAAATAAAATAATGTATTGAATTTTTGTGTTTTTGCATTTTTTTATATTTGGTGAATTTAAAAAAAAAATCACAAAATATTATACTTCTTAAGTATATCTAGATTAGGTGTATTTAAAAAATAAAAACGTAAATTATACTGACACCCCCTGAGATTTCTGACAAATACAGGGACCTCCCCTGTGATTTCAATAATTATAGAAACCTACCTTACTTTAACTGATATTATCAAGATTCTCCCAATCTGTAATTGTCGTTACAAGACCTAACAGAAAGTGTTGATATCACTCATTATAAATTATGAAATGCCAAAAATACCCTCACTGCCTTCTAATTCACCTTCTACTCATGTTGTAGCGACCTTGATTTTTCGTAAATCTTTATTTATTTATTTATTTATATTATTATTTTTATTATTATCTTATTTTATTTTTGACTTTATTAATTGTTTAGTTATATGAGAATTTAATGTGGTATTTAATTAATTTAATGTGATAGTTAATTATATGTAATTAATCTAAATATTAATATATTTATATTTTTTATATAAAAAAAGACTATTTTATATATTGATAATATATGTATCATATTTATATATATTATATTTATGTTATATTTGTATAATATAATATAATGTTATTAAGTTATAATAGTATTAGGTTAACAAAAGTATAGGTTGCCTAACAAAACAAATAGGATCAGGGAGAGGAGCAGCCACGGAAAAGAGAGAAAAAGAGAGAGAGAGAGAGAGATTAATCAAAATCAAGAATGCAAACCGAGAGAGGGGGACAAAAAAGAGGGACAGCGTGGAGAGTAGAAAGGAAAAATGGTTAGGATTTTATTTTGATAGTTTCATTAATTGTTCAAGTAATTTTTTGATCTTTAAAAAAATATTATGAGTACAAAATTCACTTCTCTTAATTTATGTTTAATTTGTTGTTTTTATTTATTTATTTATATTTATTTGATGTTGGATTGATTTTGATTATTTTGATTAGTTATGTATGTAAGATTTAGGGTTTTTGTTTATATTTATTTTGTGATTGTAATCACACTAATGGATATATGAAACTAAAATAAATTGGGATCCATAGATAAATTTTTCATACTCCTCCACGACTCCATGAATTATTGTTTTATTTGAGTGATGGTGAGAAAGAGTGTATAAGAAAAAAAGTGAGGATTATGAGATTTATTTGAATACCTTAGGCTTAGCATTGTTATGTTTGGTCTCATGAGTAGATGAGAGATTGTATATATATATTGTTACCTCGTTCTCATGAGTAGACAAGTGTTTGATTTGTGCACGTACGTATATGCTAACCATCCTGGGAGTGTGGGTCAAACTCGAGACGATATCCCCGTGCAAATTTGGCTTCGGAGTGGTGTTAGTTATACGGGAGACACATGGGATATATGTGTAGGTCGGAAGTGAATGGCCGAAGTGGTGGAGTTAAGGTACAAAGAATTAAATATGAACTTACTAGTATAATTTGAATTGTATTGATTTATACATCTTGAAAAATAGTAAGTGATCTCAATAAATTACGAAATTTGGGCAGAGGCATGTATACTTAATACTAGACAACTTTTGTGTTTTAACTTTTTGCTAAAAAGATCAATTAGAACTTGTAATCGGATGATCTTAGTTACAGCAGTTTTTGTTCATTTTAGCAAGCATATTTTATATGCTGTTTTAACCCACGAATGAGCTCATTTTTATTGGTTTCGCATAATCTGAAGTAAAACATTATTTTGCACACTTTTCATGTTTTGGATTTTTTCGAAAAAAATCATCTTAGGATAGTTTCTTTTTGTTTTCAGTTTCAGATTTTTTGATTGAATTCCGTCTAGATTCTTCTATCAAGTTTTTCTCTCAACCTGTTTAGTTTCTACTAAATTCGTTCGTGCTTCCTTTTAGGAAATTTGATTTTGTACAGCTTTTGTTCTTTGAGTTTTGGTCAAATCGAATTATTTAAGTATAAAACAGTGCATTTTTATACTTCTTCAGTAAGTTACTTATGATTAAATTATACTAATTTTATTTTTTGCAGAATGGTGAGTCTTGCTAACTTTTTATGCAGGGCTGACCCACCATATTTTTATTTTCATTTTGTTTATTTTATACTCAATTTATATTTAGTTGTGTACTGGTAAGAAACTAATTGTCACTGTATCTCGATAAACTATTCCTTCGTCTTGGTGCTAGTGAAACTACTTGTTTTGTCCCATAACAAGAAATTAAATGTAATTTTGCCTGTGTCTGGTGGATACGTGGGTGTCAAATCTTGTACTCATACCAGTATACTTGTATACCTACCCGTTTTGTCTCTTGGCATCTCGGGTGCGTTCTATTTGAGTGCAGCCGAGCTTCCTTTGTAGGATTAGTTGGGGCTACGGTGGTAACAAGAAATAACTATAGTTGTTGGACATGTCTTTTGGACTTCTTTTGTTTTCTTGAGCTTAGGGTTGATATTAGTTTATGTATTTATTATTTTTTTTATGACCTTAGTATTTTGACAATTTGAGATTGTGGGTTATTTTTCAACTTTACATTATTTAAGTTGTTTTGACTAGTTGTTGTTACTTTAATGTTGGAGATATTAGATAGTTATGAAATTATAGTGGATGGTTTGGTTGGCGTTTTGTTAGTTTGTTTGTTTGTTTTTTTTTTTTTTTTTTTTAACCCTTGTAATCTTTTTAGCATTGAAATTTACTTAAATCTTATGGGGACGAGAACAGTTAGATTTTGTTTCACCCCTAGGATTTAGATGATGGAATATTAATTGGGGTTTAGTCCTAATTTAATATTTAATTGTCCAAATTTTGAGGTGTGACACATGTCATCACCAGTACCAACCCATTCACCATTGCAGCACCTCCCACAAAATCAGAAATATACATAAATAATATATATATATATATATGTACGATATATATACATATGTATACATAAATATCTTACATATATATATATATATATATAACATAAATGTAAGATACAACTGACCAAACCCACCACAAACCACCTTCACACCTTAAACCCACAAATCTGTTAAACAACACCTCCGTTGCCTCAAACCTACTAGATCTATTAAACCCGTCACCACTGCCTCAACCCATTTGCGTTTGATTTCAAAAATCAATTCTACAAAGTGTTATGGGTCTTGAGAGAAGAAAGAGAAAAATATATTGTAGTACATGGAAGATGAGGAACTAACTCTATCCCATAACTCATTATAAAGGAAAAACAATCAATTTGTTCAATTTAGTCACCCAGAAAATGCAAGAAAATAAAAAATAAATAAAAATTCATTCCAGATCAACACCTAATTGATACAAAGCAAAGTTTTGAACATTCTTAAACCAAAATAGCAAAATACCAGATAGGCAATCTCAATTCCAGATCAACAATCCATTATTCTTTCTCCATTCCCAATCTCAATTCTAGATAGGCAAAAGCTTCAATTTTCTCTTTCTTCAATATTATCCCAATCTCAGGCCCACCATTGCCATCCTTGCAATCAAAAAGAGATAATGAATCCCTCCATCTCTAGTCAACCTCCCCATCCCCTTTTCCTTCTCCTACTGTTCGTCTCCTTTTTCTCTTCTTCCTCCTTCTCCTTTTCTTTTTCTTCTCCTAATTGTGACCAAGATCGCAACTAGCCATCACAAACCCAGACCCAACGCTGTCGCCATTACCTTTCACTACCGTTTTGAAAACCATAGATCTATGGTTAGGGTTTTGAAAGAAGAAGAAGAGGAGGGGGAGGAGGAGGAGAGGAAAAACGGGCAGCGAAAAGGGAGTAGAGGAAGAAGAGGAGGAGGAAAGACGGCGGTGGCGGACAATAGACGACGAACGGCGAAAATGAGGGGTGCCGGCGAAGAGGAGCTTCTCTCTCTCTCTCGCATTTCGATCGGATGTGAAAGAACAAACACAATTCATTTCTTCACAGAGGGTAATGGAGGGAGGGGGAGGATCAGTATATACTTTGTAGGATTAATAAAAGATCAAGGGGTATTTTCGTCTTTTTGCACTCAAGTGAAAGGGTAATATAGTCATTTTGTATAGGAAAATAACGTCGTTGGTGCAAAATTGACGGATTGGGAGAATTTTGATATTGTCAGTTAAAGTAAGGGAGGTTTCTGTAATTATTGAAACCACAGGGGGTGTCAATAAAGTAGAGGAGTTTAGTATGGTTTACAAAGTGTTATGTCTACAAAGTGTTATTGTTAGTTAAAGTATGAGAGTTTTTTTTTTTTTATTTTTCGTGTTTTTTTAATATTTGTCAGAAACCTCAAGGGGTATCAGTGTAATTTACCCAAAATAAAAAAAAATTGCTTAAAATATTAAAAAAATTCAATAAAACATGAAAAATAAAAAAACTTAATTTTTTGTGTGAGTTAAACCAAAGAAGATGATTGTTATTTTCTTAAAATGACATAAAAAAAATATCTACATTATTTTATTATTTTATATGTATAAAGGCTAAGAGACAATATTTTATTTTAATATGACAGGGGGGTAAGTGTAATTTTTCAAATGTGAGGGAGGATCTATACTAAACAGAAACCTCATGGGTTGTTAGTGTAATTTACAAATTTATAATTAGGTAAAACAAATGACAGACTATTAGAGATGATTTTTAGAGATGCCTTGTTATATATTTAGATTTTGACAGTTACTTTAGTGCATTACATAAAATGCTCTAAATAAGCCAAAGTTGAAACCGACCATGTGTTGGTGCTACATTGGCTAATCGATGTGTGGTCCCAAAGCAACGCTAACATGTCATCGGTTTTAGTGTGACGTAGTCATTCTCATTTTTTTTTTGTTTATATATTTTTGATAAAAAGTTATTGTCATTTTTCTTCTCACTTATTCTTTTCAATCCATGTGGTTCCCCTCATTTTCTTGCATCACCCTTTTGTTAATTTTCAGTTGCTAATGGAGGACAAGCATAAGGAGCACAAATGCACCCTTGACAAATACTGGTCAAAAGCGGAGCACTACATTTGTTCATGCCTCAACAAAAACAACGGCACCAACAATGTTGATTGTACCCTAAGAGGCCTTTTATTCATTCGGCAATAGAACAACATGCAATACGTATCCTCAGCCGCATTCCTTCTCACCGAATACTTGGACTTCCTCAAAGCTCGAACTAAAAGGTCAACTGCCACGGAGGAGTGGTTAGCCCAAAAGAGCTCTTCAACTTAGCCAAAGCTCAAGTGGACTACATTTTTGGGTCCAAGCCGATGAACATGAGCTACCGAGTTGGATATGGTACTAAATACCCCACAAGGACGCACTACAGGGGTGCATCGATTGTGCCCTATAGAGAGAACAAAGGGTTCATGGGGTGCACAAGGGTATGACACTTGGTACAGTAGAGAGGAATCAAACCCGAATGTTGTTATTGGAGCATAAGTTGGAGGACCTGATTGTCCAGACAATTTTAGTGATCAAAGAGGGAACTATATGCAAACTGAGGCTTGCACTTACAATACAACACCATTGGTTGGGGTTTTTGCGAAGTTGAATCATTTGGGTGATAAACAAGAGATTCCAAATCGGAATTTGATTGCTTATTTTTAGATATATATATCTAGGTGTAGCTCGGCTTTTTCGCGCCCCCTTTTGGAAGTTTAAAAGAAAGCCCTACAGTTCGGACTCCGGCGGTTTTGAATCTAATCTCACAAGTGCAATGTGAAATTGATAATCACCAAATAGTCCAAATCCGACAAATCTTTTGGAAAATCGATTTTGAATAAAAAATGCCAAAATTGGATTGCTTTTCCAGATACAGAGTCGCCACCTAAATATTTTATTTTTGGGGAAATTTAGAAAACCCATGACTTGTGTCAAAGGCCACGTGTACGTCATCACCAAAGTTGCCTCGATTCGGGAACTTGGATATGAGAGGGGAAAGTCATGAATTGAGTACCCCCGCTCGCCCGATCAAAGATCGGCCTCTACTAATCATGATATGATTTTTATGTACATTATGTGCTCTTGTTCCGGTTATTAGGCTAGCTTTACTATGTGATGCGCACAAGCAAGTATAGACTAGTTTGCTCAAGTTGGAACAATTCAAATTCATGTTTGTTTTTTAAAAATGGTTTGAATTTGCTACCTCAAGTGGGCTTAAAGTTTGCGAATTTGCCACCAAACATAGTGGGCTTAAAGCTGATTTGTCACTCAACAAAGTGGGCTTAAAAACGTACATTCATTGAATCGTTCTAATTCAAGCAACAAGCCTTCATCCACAAGCATTCAAGCAGTTTATCAAGTAAGCTTTTAGCCTCATGGCAAGCATGCTAGTCATGGCAATCACTCACACTCATGCAAGTATGCTAAAGGACTAAAAACTCACCTAGTACTCCAAGCTAAGATAAAACAAAAGAGTTAGAAAAATATGCATGATTCCTAACTATACAAGATGCCTAATGCAACATATGCAATAATGCAGTTTAATAGGCTCGGCTACTAATATGACATATGAATTAATTCAAGACATGTGGTTAAACACGTATTCAACAAAGTAATTGAAATATCAATGTAGTTTGAATGATGCGTCGAGCCTCGGTGCATGTAAGACAAGATGAATGGATGCAAGCATAAGATATGCTAATTGAAATATGTTCCTAAGCTAACCATCATAAGCGATTAAACAAAAGAGAGAAAGACGTGGGGTTGGAAGACATACACATTATTACATTACGCTCTCACGAAGGAGAGTCTGAATGAATAGAATAGCTAAGCTAAGCTAAGCTAATTAAGCTAATTATTACAAACCAAAATGAAATAAATAGCTAAAATAATTAACTAATTATTACAATACTTTTAATTTAACTAACTAGTAAGCTAATTAAATTGTAACACAAATGCAAATAAGCTAAGTAATTAAAGTATTTAACTACTCTGCCACTACTCTGCCTCAGGAAATGGAAGATGCACATGCTCGGATATCACCCGAAAAGACCTCCGTTTCGCTCCCGAAAGCCTCTGTTTGCAGAGTTGAACACTTCCAGAACCATTTCGGTCCACCTTACCAACATTCTGCTGAAGTTTGCATCAGTGGCCAGCCAGACACTAGTAAAGATTGTCGGCCACTTGCCGGCCATGGAAGTAGCCTGCCGGCCATCAATGGTGCTCTGCCGGCCACCTGCCGGCCACTGATGCACTGGTTCATCTTGCTGCAACAGAGGACAAACAGAGCAAAAAGAGGGTATTCCCACAAATTGTTTGCACAACTCACCCCTCATTTTCATGAATAAATCCAAGGAGTTGTGAACTTAAGCCACAAACCATCAACTCAAGTAATTTCATTGCATGATGGCTTGTGATTCAAGATGTGCAAGTTCAATAAATGCAAAACAAGACACAAACCTCCTTCCTTTCATGAATGATCAAGGGAAGAAGTTGACCTTGGAGACTTGAATCAGTTCATCACTAACAAGTATGAAATGGTTCAAGCTTCCATGTGTTCTATTAACATCCAATTGAAAACAACCAAATTATTATCTTGCACCATTTTAATTCCAATTTTAATTACCTCATTTTTAATTATCAACCATCCTTTAATCAATTGAGTCCAAAGAGTGAGTTTAAGTCCTCTAATGGAGAGAAGTACCAAACCAAGAGTTAACTTAAGACATGAAAAAGATGTCATGCCTTTAATAATGAACCCCCTAAGGGATTAAACCATTAAGCATGACAACCTCAATCTTATGCTTAAAAGAACAAGAGGCTTGAAATAACTCTCAAAGCAAAACAAAAGCCAAGAAAAGAGGGAGGTTGCAGAGATTATTAGTACTGAAAATGAGTGAGAAAAGCATAAAGAAATGCTATCAACTCAAAGGAGATGGTGTCTAAGGCCTAGAACACCAAACTCATGAGGACTATTACACTACAAGCATGCAAAACAAAGCTCAAATGCAACTATCAGCTAAGAACAGTCCTAAAATAGGTCTAAAATAGTCCTAAAACATGCTGGAATTGAGCTAACAATAGCTAGAAAAATAGGCTAAAACATGGAGCGTGTTAAGCTAGTAAACAAAACACAAGGAGGGGAGGCTAACCCCTCTAATTTTGGACTTCAAAACATGTTTTTAGCCACTGAAATAACTCTAAAATTCAATGTTAAAAAGCTCAAAAATAAATAGTAAAAGGGTGGGAAACACAAGGGTAAAGACCTCCCAAAACAAGGTACAAAGAAGGGTGAACAATCCCTCAATCTTTAATGGCCTTAAAACCCAAGTTTCAGCCCAAAAATGCAGAGTTCTTACAGTCCAAAAATAGCACAAAAATGTGCTAGAATGAAGACAAAAAAAATGGAGCAATTCAAGCAAGCAAACAAGCCAAAGGAGGAGTGGCTAACTCTTCCATTTTTAGGACTTCAAAACTACTTTTTTAGCCTTTAAAACCTCTGAAAATCAGTGGTAAAAAGCTTAAAAAAAGTTGATGAAAGAATGGGAAACACAAGTGAAAAGGCTTAGAGAACAAGGTTCAAAGAAGGGTGATTAACCACTCTACCTTTAATAACCTTAAACCACAAACTTCAGCCCATAAAAACAGGTTTTAAAGAACTTAAAAACAGCAAGAAAACATGGAAAATAAGTGTTGTAGAGATGGTGCAAAAGCAAGAGAAGTATACCTCTTGGAGGGGAATGAACCCTTAAGTCACAACCAACCAATTTCACACTCTCAAGTGCTTCAAGAGCTCAAATCCAAGCTCAAATCACCTTAGCAAGAAGTTCTCTAGGTTTGGTTTAGAGTGTTTAGGCAAAGGCTATGCAAGTTACAAGATATAGAGAGAATTGTTGAGAGAGAGGATATTTTCCAAAATATTTCTTCACTCCTAATGTTTTCTAACCTTGAAAGCAAGAAGAAAGGTCTTCTATATATAGAAATATATGAGCTTTGGTCGAAAATATCTAAAAATAGATAACTGGAATAGTGTGGAACAGCTGGAGGGAAAATATCTGATTTTTACATTGATGGCTGGCAAGCTTGCAATGGTGGCCGGCAGGCAAAAAATGGTGGCTTGCCGGCCACATATGGTGGCTGTCGGCCATCTGTCGGCCATGCCTCCAGGTCTGACTTCAAATGGGCATATCTCCTTCATCCGGACTCGGTTTCAGGTCACTCTTGAGTCTAAATTGAAGCCCCATAAGTCTACTTTCCAATGGTGGCAGCCTCACATCTAAATTCTAAGTGTACAAAGAGATATGCCTATTTTAGTAAAGGTTGCTCATTTTTGTCTTAACCAGATTGATGCCTAATTTCAAACGGCCATATCTCCCTCATCTGGACTCAGCTTTAGGAGATTCTTGAGTGTAAAATGAAGCCCCGGAAGTCCACTTTCCAATGGTGGTGGCCTCACAACTAAAGCCCAAGTGTACAAAAGGATAGGCCTGATTTAGTGGAGGCTACTTTATTATCTCTCAACGGTTCATGCCCAACTTCTTCCCCAACTAGGTTTCTTCCCTTCCCTCCTATTTTTTTCAAATCCAAACCTCTAAATAAGAGATTTAAAAAGATTTTTCAAAGAGTTCACCTCTCTTCCATTTATTTCCACTTTGTCCTTGCTCGGTTTACCGAAAAGTGTAACTTTTAACGAAATGCGAGCCTCAGAACATCATAAAAACTTTTTGAAAAATATTTTGAAAGGTCTTAAACAAAAAGTTTTGGTCAAAATAGTTTTGGTCCAAAATGGGGTGTAAGGTTGGGATTTAGAGCTTTTCTTGCTGAAGAAAGCAAACATTTGTATAGCACAACTTTCATCATCGAGTGATCAATCAGTGGTGCCCAAGTCTTAAGGGCAGTTAAAAATGGGGTGTCTACATTAGGTCAGTTTGTTTTGCAAAAAAAATAATTGTTTTGTTATGAGTATTTGTGGCTTTTTTTTTTTTTTGGTGGGTGAGTTTTTATCAGTTGTAGCCCATTTTGTATCTCTTAATTTATGTGTTCATAATACGAAATTAGCATATATAGTAAGGAAAGTGATTTCTCTTTTGTTATTAAGCTTGTGTTGTGCCTGTCAATCATCGTTAGAAACGTTTAAAGGTAACTGAGACCCGAAGCTATCCTCGCTTCCCTGGTCATTCTATTATTCTTGAGCCTCCAAGCTACATTGGTTTCAAGCTCATTTCTCTTTAAATCTCTATATACCCTCTCAGTAGAATCCTACGAGCCTCTTATTTTTATAAACAAACTCTACAAATGTAGTTCCCAATTGCATATTAGTTATTTATTAACAAACCAGAGGACAAATGGTTTAAACGTCAATGTTCTATGGATTTAAAACCACGAAAACAATCAATGTTACATAGAATTTGGTATGTGTATTGGGTGGCGGTATATGTGCCTATGCATCCAATTCATCTAATCTCTTGTCCAAGGACACAAGGACATGGTAAACATTTATATTTGTTGATATACTTCTTCCACTTTAGAGGATAAAATGATTTTTCACAAGGTGCCATAGAACATTGTAGGTTTTATACATAGTTTTATGGTTAACTTGAATGACTAAAAATGCTTGCCAGGGCAACTACACATTTTGGACACATCTCATACCCTTAGTCGTGTCAACTATCCGACATGAGTACTTAATAAACTTAGAAGAGTTCATGTAACATAAATAACATAAATATGCATGTGTTTATACTTCACAAAAGTGAATATCAAGACAATTGATTTGGCTCTTATGTAAACATTTAGAATATCTAATGCCATATGGGTTGCATACCATCATCTAATTTGTTACTGCTATGGCTGCTAAAACTACAGTATATATAAATTTAGAAAAGAGTTTCTGCCTTCAGACTATGCATCAACTCCAAAATTGTACACCCAAAATGACATTCTAGCCGTGGACTTGAACAACAATCAAGTAAAAGTGTTTAGTTGGGAAAATGATCTGGATTTCTTACACGACCTTCCTACATCAGCTCCATATGCGACGCTATTCATGATCAGATATAAAATTCTGAAAGAAGGAACTAGAAAAAGAAAAAATTGGAAAAGTTGCCCAAAGACAGAACTTGTATGGAAACTACACACACATATGACGAAGTATGTACCAGGAATTCAAAAACACACAATTCAAAATTTGGTAGACATAACTGCACTATAAGCTAGCTACGTATCGACATGAACTAGGAAATGTAACCATACAAAACAATGATCCATAATCTGTTCAATGATTCATCATGGTGTTTTCAAATAAATAACCCAAAGGCCAGTCAATATTTATAAACAAACCAATCAATTGTCGCAAACCATAGAATGATGAAGGGTACCAATAGATGTCATCGGTTGGAAAGACAACCTGGTTAGTTGTGATTTTTCAACCATCAATTTTAAATTGGATGTCATAATCAAAGGGCATGTTATAGTTGGTTTCTACTAGCCTCTAATGTTCGCCTATGAAGTCTCCTGGTTCCTAGAATGTCCCTTACCAAGGTTATGTACATATTGGGGCTCCATGCAATAGGGACATGTGCTTTGTAGGCCTTGAATGCATTCATTTCTTCTCTTATGTTTCACATACACTTCCCAGTAAAACATTTAAACATAAGTGTTACAAGAATAGTACAAAACCAACACCAAAAAAATAATAATCTTGACCATTGATTATCTAGGCTACTTTGACAACCTTTACTTCTCTCTACTGAAGAACCTCAAACTTTTGAACTTCAAATAAATCAACACTAGCAGGTTAGCAACAAATTCAACTAATATGAATTTTCTATAAGATGATGATAAGCCTTTGTGGGTGTTGATTTTTGACTACACAACCAAATAAGGAAACTCAGTAGGAGAGCACCGGTAGAATAGATTAAGCCTGAACAACCTGTTACAGAAAGATAAGAATTCGGCGGTGGTTCGTCCACCTGGGGGCACTCCAATGATCAAGCTAGTAATTATCTCTCAAAGATAGCCAATAGTGCTTAACTCACTAGACAGAGCATAAAAAGACTACCTTAGACCCACGAGGGTGTCTTACTTTTATAGCCAGTACTAACCTGATCCCTGTAGAAGCCTAGCTTCAATGGACTTTGGCTCAATGCTCATCTTGGACTTCTAGTTAGATAGAGATAAACTCCTTAAAAGCTTTATCTATATCCAGACTGAGGTCCTTCTCCATTCTAGGACTCTTGTCCCTTATCCGCTCATCTCGGATTCCAATATCTCTGAAGATTACCTTGGCCTAGCCGAGATTATCTCGCACATGACCAAGCCACGTAGCACTCTGGCTGACATGTTGGCATCACCTCGGCCATGTGCTGTCATTCACAAAATATGCCTCCACAACTACCCCCTAGGTTCCATTACCTCGGCAATATGAGGTGATGGAACCTACATTGTCTCGTCGGTCAAAGTTCGTTTTTTCCTTCTACGGCTGAGATCATTACTCGTTAGCTTCGCGTACCCAGGACTCTATTGTCCAACTTTGCCACTGACCAAGCTCCTTAACTGAGATCGTTTCTCTAGCCGAGGTTTTTTCCCTCATTAAATCCAAAACTCCAAGAGTTTTATCTGTGCATGAGTTGTCACGCACGATTTTCCCAACCGTTTCTGCCACGCGTTCTTTTCACATTGGTTTGTACCTGACACGCGCTATCAAGACGCGTTGCTTCTGTGCACGCCGTCTGACAGACAAGTCGTCCAAGGCACATCATTATGGTTTGCCACCTTTTCGCATTTTTGACAAAACTTCTTCCTCTCTCTCTGTCTCTTCACTTTTGAGTATTCATTTTGCCTTAAAACTTTCTCTCTCTAACACCTCTCTCCCAAACCGCCATTGTTTAAGTGTTCAAGCTCTGCAACTGTTTCAATTACTTCCTCCGGTGACCTTTCCATCATCTGTTGGCGACCATTCACGTCATCTGACTCCGGTGATACTCATCCCGGCATTTGTTTTCTCGGTAAGCCACTGATTTCCTCAATTTTTAGTCTTTCATTATTCCTTTGATTTGTTTTAAATCTGTTACACGTTTACATGCTATTTGTTGTCATTACAAATCAGTTTTTGTTCTTGAATCTTTGTTGTATTTTGAATCTCGTATCTGTCTGTGATTCATGCTGTTCAATATGTCCTTGTGTCTATTCACACGGTTTATGATTCTTGCACACACGTACATAGTGTTTATAGGTTTGAAGCTTTAATAAGTTTTGCTACTGTTCTTGGCCTTTGCACATCCGCACACACCTACTTAGTGTTTCTTGAAAAAATGTTACTTTCTTGATTTCTGAATCATGCTCTTTTTTCTATTTTTCTTGTTGTATTTCTAGATTTTTGTCTTCAATCCCTGTGCCTGTAGTTCCTAGGTTTGGGATTTGCTTCAGAACTTTGTTCTTTAGGAAAATCGAAACAAAAACCCTTTTAGATTTCAAGAACCCTTGCACCAGTGCCTGATTAGGATTAAGCCGAGGTCTTTAAACCCATACCAAACATTCATTCTCGAAATTTCGCACCAATCTTCACTAGCCGACATTATGGGTATGTTCAAGTGGAGAATGGATACCCTAGAAAAAATAGAGTATTTCTGTTGAGAGTTTTCCATCTCAGTCAATGATCAACTCAGATTGGCTGGGGAGGAGGACTCCATCATGCCTGATGCGGACTCCATGCCCTTCCCAGTAGTTGCTTTCATAGAGTGTGGACTCCGGTTCCCTCTAGACACTCTTTTCCGTGAAATTCTTCATCATTACAAGCTCAACCCAATACAACTAGCCATAAACTCATATAGGGTTATCAATGGCATAATTGAACTAGCACACCAAGAAAAAACTAGGATCACTCTAGCCGACATCCAATTCTGTTATACCATGTGTGACCTTAAGTTTGAAAAAGGCTACATATACTACTTTAAGCCCAGATCCACCGCCTTCAAACTAATAGCCGACCTCTCAGACTCCAATAAGGGTGCTAGAGATGATTACTTCGTCATCTCAGGCAACTGGGAGTTTGCACCTGATGACGATCTTCATTTCTATCCTCTGAGCCGAACAGTTTTTAAAGAGAGTGATGATAAGAATGAGTCATCCTATTGTAACTTCGTTTTGGTTAAAGCTTGCCAACTCACTCATCTCTACTAATGTTTGCTCTTTGTTTTATTGCAGTTCTTCCTTAGCTAGCCAAGGGATTTCGACAATCACTCGTCCCCAGCCGAGATCTAAAGAAGCTCTTAGATCTCCCTGTGCAGAAACAAAAGGCTTCTCTTCTACTGAATTACATACCAACATACAAGTTGGCCCTGCCTAACGTTCCACGCTGAAATAAGACCTCTCCTTCTGCCACAACTCCACCAACAATTTCATCTCCAAGGCCAGATCAGGCCTCCACCTCTGACCCAGCTGAGTAACCATCTACTTCTGTCCCTCAACTAATTCCTCCATCTCAGCGCCAACACCAACGCCGAGTTCCAATTTTCGCTCCTACTGGCAGAACTCGTAGCCGCAAACACCGAGACTCTGAGGCATTGGCTTATGATCCAACCAATCCCTCAATCACCCTTCCAGCAATGCACTTCAGTACCAAAGTAACAGTTGCTGCTACTGCCGACAAATGGGTCGCAAACCAGCCATCCTCGAGGACCTTCTAGCTGACATCCCCGGGGTAGTGACTGTTCAGTCCTCCTCTTCTCCCTTTCAACCCAAGCCAAAGCCTAAGAGAGTCAAAAAAGCTAAGGCCAAGGCTACAGTGACTCAGATTGATTCTGAGGACATTGTATCGATCTCAAACCTGGCCGAGTTCGAAAAGAGTACTCCTACTGCTGACAAGAGGCCAGCCGAGGCCAAGGCGTTTGACCCATTGCAATCTAAAAAGCCAAGGTCCAGCGGGTCCTCTGATCCTTCTGGTTTTTGCACCGATACTCCCTAGACTTTATCCGTCACGGTCGAAGACCGACCCCTTCTAACCAGGGATAACGCGCTTGACAATTTGGAAGTCGGTGCCACCATTTCCACCGCCGTTCTGCTCCCAGCAGACATAAATCGGATAGCCGAGCTTTCCGAATACGAAAACTATGCGATGATGATGCAACACTGTGTCTTGGTAAGTATCAACACTTTTAACTTTAAATTTGACTCCTGTTTTTATACTTAACGAATTTTCTTTGTATTTGTCACGACCCAAACCCGCCCCTATGGGTTTAGCACCGTAACCGGCCAGTAATCCGAGATTACCGAAGGCCTGCTTAACAGTAAGACAGTAAAACAGAGTACAGGGGCATGGCGGAAGCCAATACAGTAAATAAACAATGTCTAATGAGCTGTGACAGTCTGTATGCAAAAAGACTTTTCATACATATATATATACAGTACAGAACAGTATGCACAATATTTACAGTCATTCAAAATAGGGACCAAATCCTTATTAACAGTACAGTAACAATCTATACAGTCATTACAAAACATAACAGAAGGGGGAAAAACTAAAACACCCCATAGCCTTTGCTAGACAGGCTCGGAACCTCGCAGTGAGGCACAGTGGTTGGCTTGACAAAAAGGGGAGTCTACCCCACGCTCCTAGCTCCGGTCTGGTGCCTGTACACCTACATATATATGAGCAGTTAGCTAAAGCCCAGTGAATAACACAAAGCGTAAAGGGGTTTAGAATGAATGTCCTTACAGTAATGAAAACAGTTCATTTCAATCAGTATATCAGTTGTTCAGTACAGTAAACAGTCATATGTGGTACATCCATTAACATAACAGTAAACAGTGGGTCTTAAAAGACCGAACAGTCAATGATGGCCTGTTACGACCCAAACCCGGCCCTATGGGTTTAGCACCGTAACCGGCCAGTAATCCGAGATTACCGAAGGCCTGCTTAACAGTAATACAGTATAACAGAGTTCAGGGCCTGGCGGAAGCCAATACAGTAAATAACTAGTGTCCATTGAGCTGTGAAAATCTGTATGCCAAAAACATTTTTATGCATTCATACGGTTCAACACAGTACAATCTATTCAATCATATACAGTCAGTCAGTACGGGGATCAAATCCCTCGATAACAGTACAGTGAAACAGTAGACAGTCTATACAGTAATACAAAACAGTAGGGAGACAGGTGGGGGAAGCAAAAACACCCTAAGCCATAGCATGGTAACTCGGAACCTCGCAGTGAGGCACATAGGCTGGCTTGACAAAACTGGGGACCAACCCACGCTCCTAGCTCCGGTCTGGTTGCTGAGAACCTACATATATATATAAACAGTGAGCTAAAGCCCAGTGAATAACATAATGTGTAAGGAGGTTACGAATGAATGTCCTTTCAGTAATGAAATCAATTCATTATACAGTAGTTCAATCTTTTAGTATTTCAGTCGATCAGTATTTCAATCAATCAGTCATATGTGGTACATCCATTAGCCTATAAACAGTAGGTCCAAAAGGACCGGGCCTTAACAGACCCAACAATAATGATGGCCATCAATCGATAAACGATATGGTTTCACAAGGAAACCGACAGAGCTCTGTAACAGTCAATAACAGTGGGTGCCAAGGATGCCACAATACAGTTTGAAACACAGGACATACATTCATTCAATAAACAATATCAGTTCAATAAACAGTTCAGTTCAGTATTCAAAATATAACCATTTTGAACATATCTTTACACAATCTGTTACTCACAGAGATTGGGCTAATAGCAGCTAGAGCGCGTCCCCGAGAGCCAACCCTAAACAGTTAACAAATAGAACACACACTAAGTTCACAGTCGGAAGGATGATAATTAAATCCCTAAATTTCCTCGGTGTGGTTCTATGTCTAAATCCTCATTAAGATGCCTTAAACTAGGTCTAAGGATGCCTAGGATGGGATGAGGATGCAAAAATACAGTTGGAAGGCATTTTTCAAAAGTTGCTGAAAACAGGAGTCTCGCTCGAGCGAGCCTTCCTTCGCTCGAGCGAGGTTGCAAAATCAAAGGCTTCGCTCGAGCGACCAATCCTTCGCTCGAGCGGTCTGATGAAACAGTAAAAGTACTGGTTGCTGGATTTTTACGCGCGATACCACGCTCGATGCTCGCTCGAGGAGCCCTGAATAAAGGTGCTCGCTCGAGCGAGGAATCCTTCGCTCGAGCGAAGAAGCAAAATCTGGAATTTCCAGATTTGTCTTCCAAGTTCGAACCAAGCATTCAACCATCCAAAACTCAACCTCTTGGCCCCAAATTCTGGAAAATACTCTTAAACTCAATGTATAACAAGTTTCAAAAGCTAATTTACACATGCAAGGGCCAAGAGTTGGTCAATTAAAGCCATTTTTCAAACTCATTTCAAAAACAATTTCAAAACATGCAATGCATGAACTTTAAACCAAAACCAAGCTTCAAATCTTGCTCTAATGAGCTCCAATCTTTGAAAACAACTTGAAAGCATGGACTAATATAAAATCATGGACTTGCATGCACAATTTATCATGAATTCAACTTCAAAATGCATCAATTCAAGCATGCATGTAACATTTGAGCTTCAATTCACTATTTATGAGCAAATTCATGACTTACTTCCCTATAATCATGATACATGCAAGATGGAACTTAAAAACAACAAGAAGATGATGATTTCCTTACCTAGAGTGTCAATTACAAGTCTTGGAAGCTCAATTTAGCAATCTATGTTACCAATCTTCAAGTTTCTAAGCAAGGTTAAGCAATGCAAGAAGGAAATCAATTCTCTCCCTCTCCTCTCTCTCTAATTTTCGGCTATGCTCACAAAAATGGCTGAGGAGAAGTTTGATTAAATGTTAAGGCTCAATACTAACAATAAACAAAATGTCCACTATGGGTGGCAATGTGGTGAATACGTCAATCTTGGTATTTAACTCGTTTTAATCTAATTTAATCATTCCTAATCAATTTTCAGATAAATATATCATTAAAACACAAATATTCTACTGATCTCAAAACTCTAAACGGTTCGTAATTCGGCCGCCGATAAGGCCTTCAATTAGCAATTTAAACACATAAATTCAAACAGGTAATCAATCAATCAAACAGATGCAATATGCAATTCAATAGATAAACTTATTCAATTTCAGTTTCGATTTCAATCAGTCCATTCAGTACTTCAGTTAATTCGATTATCAGTCATTATCCGTTCAGTTTAGCAGTAATCAGTACGTATTTCAGTGGTTTAATGGTAATCAGTACGAGGGTTGTTACAGTCTCCCCTCCTTATAAGGAGTTTAGTCCTCTAAACTCGAGTTACCTTCATTCTGGAAGAAAACAGGATTCAGCGGGAACAAATCAGGATATCGCCTAGCCATGTCATCTTCCCTTTCCCAAGTGGCATACACACCACCATGGTTCTGCCAATCAACTTTCACTAACGGAATCTCTTTGTTTCTCAGTTTCTTGATCCGTCGGTTTACAATTTGTATAGGCCGTTCCTCGTAAGTGTTGTCATCACTCAACACGATACAGGTAGGCTCAATCACATGGAAGGATCCCAGAGGTAATCTCTCAACATAGAAATGTGAAAGACGTTATGCATATGCTCCATTTCAGGAGGAAGTGCAACTTGATACGCCACTGGATTAATTTTCTCAATCACCTCATACGGTCCGACATACCGCGGCGCTAACTTGCCTTTGACTCCAAAACGAGTCTAGCCTTTCATCGGTGTCACTTTCACAAACACGTGATCACCCACTTCATACTCTCTGTCCCGTCTTCTGACATCTGCATAACTCTTCTGTCTACTCTGTGCAGTTTTCAGTCTCTGTTGTATCAGCTTTATCTTTTCAGTCGTTTCATAAACAATTTCGGGCCCAAGCAAAAGCCCATCTCCAAATTCTGCCCAGCAAATTGGAGATCTACACTTTCTGCCATACAATGCCTCGAAAGGCACCATACCAATACTCGAATGGTAGTTGTTGTTGTAGGCGAATTCAGCCAATGGCAAATGACTTTCCCAGTTTCCCTGAAAATCAAGGACGCACATTCTCAGTAGATCCTCTAAAGTCTGGATGGTCCTTTCTGACTGTCCATCTGTCTGAGGATGATAGGCACTACTCAGCCTCAATTCAGTACCCAGTGCAGTCTGTAGGCTTTGCCAAAACCTCGATGTAAACTTCGAATCCCTGTCAGAAACAATAGACACAGGCACTCCGTGCAATCTAACAATTTCGTCAATATAGATAACAGCCAATTTATCCGCATTATAGAATGTCTTGACAGGTAAGAAGTGTGCAGATTTAGTCAGTCTATCAACAATAACCCAAATTGAATCCATACCTTTTCTGGAGCGAGGTAATCCAACGATAAAATCCATCGTGATATGCTCCCATTTCCATTCTGGTATGGGTAAGGGTTGCAGTAATCCGGCAGGTCGCTGGTGTTCCGCTTTAACTTGTTGACAATGGAGACACTTGGACACAAATTCAGCGATCTCTTTCTTCATTCCTGGCCACCAGAAATTCCGTTTCAGGTCTTGATACATTTTCGTATTCCCGGGATGAATCGAAAACTTCGAATTGTGGCCTTCTTGCAGAACTCTTCTTTTCAATTCAGAATCATTCGGTACACACAGTCTTTCTTGAAATTTCAGTACATTGTTGTCAAATTTGAACCCCGGTCTCGGTTTTGAATTTCTCTCTTCGATGATTTTCTTCAAGTAATCATCCAGTTGTTGTTTCTCCTTAATCTCTTCAATCAATGCTGGTTGGGCAGTAATGGCAGCTAAGGTTCCACCTTGTTCTTTCAAAACAATTTCAATCTCAAACTTTTCAAGATCACAAAGCAACTCCTTCTGTCCAGTCAGCAAACAGGCTAAGTTCCCAATCGATTTTCGGCTCAAGGCATCGGCAACGGTATTGGCTTTTCCCGGGTGATACAGAATCTGTAGGTCATAATCCTTGATCAGTTCAAGCCATCTCCGCTGTCTCATATTCAGTTCTTTCTGTGTGAAGAAGTATTTCAAACTCTTGTGATCGGTATATACTTCGCATGTGGCCCCATACAGATAGTAACGCCAAATTTTCAGTGCGAAAACCACTGCAGCAAGTTCCAGATCATGGGTTGGGTAATTCTTTTCATGCGGTCTCAACTGTCGGGAAGCATAAGCAATAACTCTCCCATTCTGCATTAAAACACATCCCAAACCCTTATGAGAAGCATCACTAAAAATAGTGTAACCATCTGTACCTGAGGGTAGAGTAAGGACCGGTGCAGTTACAAGTCGAGTTTTCAACTCTTGGAACGCTGTTTCCCTCTGGTCAGTCCAATCAAATGATATCCCCTTCTGTGTCAACTGAGTCAGTGGTAAGGCAATCTTGGAGAAATCTTTGACAAATCTTCTGTGATATCCAGCCAATCCCAAAAAGCTTCGGACTTCGGTTACATTTGTTGGTCTAGGCCAGTTCACTACAGCTTCAATTTTCTGCGGATCAACAGAAATCCCATCTTTGCTAACAACATGCCCCAAAAACATCACATGATCAAGCCAAAATTCACATTTAGACAATTTAGCATACAGTTTCTGTTCTCTTAAGGTTTGTAGGGCAAGTCTCAGATGGTGCTCATGCTCTTCAACAGTCTTAGAATAAATCAATATGTCATCAATAAATACTACAATGAAATCATCAAGGTATGGTTTAAAAATTCTGTTCATAAGGTCCATAAATGCAGCAGGGGCATTCGTGACTCCGAACGGCATAACTAAAAATTCATAATGGCCATACCTCGTTCTAAAAGCAGTCTTACCAATGTCCTCTGGTTTAACTTTCACTTGGTGATACCCCGATCTGAGGTCAATCTTGGAAAACACTTGTGCACCCTGTAACTGATCAAATAAATCATCAATACGTGGCAATGGGTATTTATTCTTCATAGTTACCTTGTTCAATTCACGATAATCAATGCACAGTCTCAGTGAGCCATCTTTCTTCTTTACAAACAAAACAGGTGCACCCCACGGTGAAGTACTGGGTCTGATAAACTTCTTGTCTAACAGTTCCTGCAATTGTACTTTCAATTCCTTCAGTTCAGTTGGAGCCATTCTGTAAGGAGCTTTAGATATTGGTTGTGTACCCGGAACCACATCAACGGTAAATTCAATCTCCCTGTCAATCAAATCCCCTGGTAGATCATCTGGAAATACATCTGGGAATTCTCTAACAATAGGAATGCAATTCACATCAGTTTTAACATCATTACTAGCAGACACAGTCAGTACAGAACACAGTATCCTTTACACCCCTTCCTAATCAGTTTGACAGCTTTCACAGAAGAAATCAGATATGGAGGAGGTACTACTCCACTCCCATTAAACACAAACTCAGGCAAACCCGGTGGACGGAAAACAACTTGCTTTGTTACACAGTCTATAGTAGCATGATATTTTTGTAATCAATCCATCTCCAATATCACATCGAAATGATCTATGTTCAACGGTAGTAAATCAATAAACAGATGCATATCCCCAACAATAATCTCACAAGCAGGATACATATATGCACATGTCATGGATCCCCCAATAGGTGATGATACAGCTAGCAGATAGTTCATGGGTTCTAAGGGTCTATTCAATTTACGCGAAAAAGCATGCGACACATAAGAATGTGTAGACCCCGAATCAATCAATACATATGCATTTTGAGCACAGATAGAGAGGATACCTGACATAACAGTCTCGGTGGTTTGTACATCTCCCGGTACTAGGGCAAACACTCGGCCCTGCCTCATAGGCTCTTTCCCGGTAGCTTTGGGGTTAGGCTTCGGTGCTACATTTGATGCTGCTGCGCTTGGGGCAGCTTTACCACTGGTTTGCGGGGCAGAGGGACAGTCTTTAATTCTGTGGCCCACCTTGCCACACCTGAAACAAGCTCCAGAAATCTGATAGCAAACCCCTTTGTGCTTGTTGCCACATACGGAGCAGGGTGGAGTAAGTCCACTCCCTTAGCTGGGGCTAGTCGTCGACCCCGTATTCTGTTTCTTGGTTGCTGGGTTATGCTTGCCTTTCTTAAATTTGAAACCCTGCCTTTTTCCTTGCCACTCAGTCGTTGGTGTTTCAGATTGTTTCACTGCTGCAATATTCGTCTCGGCCATCAACGCCCGGTCGAGAACACCTACATAAGTTGGCATTTTCAAAACATTTATTCGATCCTGTATAGCAACACTAAGGCCGCCTTCAAACCTCCTGGCCTTCTTATAATCGGTATCCACCATATGTGGTGCATACCTAGCAAGTTCGGTAAATTGCTTCTCATACTCGGCAACAGACGTTTTGCCCTGTCTTAGCTGTTCAAACTCAGTCACTTTTCTGTCTCTGATGCACTGAGGAAAATACTTTTCAAAGAAGGACTCCTTGAACTGAGCCCAAGTCACAATAGTGTTCGCATCACGGGTCAACATCCACCACCTTCTTGCTTCTTCCTGAAGGGTGAAGGTTGCCAACAATACTTTGTTTGCTTTGGAGCACGGAAAAACCTCAAACAACTTTTCAGTCTCAAGGACCCAAGCTTCAGCCTTTAATGGTTCCAAGCCTCCCTAAAAGGACGGCGGTTTCATCTTGCTGAATTTCTGAGTCAGTGCAATAATGTCCACCTCATTAGCATTCACATTCTGTGCATTCTGTTCCGGTTGCACCGGAGGAGGAGGAGGTGGGGGCTGTTGGTTCGGTTGTTGATCTAGTCGTTCAATTATCAGTCCCATCATTTGTTCAAGTCTGGCCATTCTGGCCTCAGAGGATGATGATTCAGTTTCATTGACATTGTCCATGTCACTATAAGCAGTTATAGCAGTTATCATTATAAGCAGTTGTATGATTAAACAGTTTGACATTTTAACATATAATCAGTCAGTCATAAGCACACACTTTTCAAATTCATGAGATGCCCTAATTGCTTTTCTAGGACACCCTATAGCTCATTTGGACACGTGTGTGCGGTATAACTCGTGGTTAAGTATCGCTCTGATACCACTCTGTCACGACCCAAACCCGGCCCTATGGGTTTAGCACCGTAACCGGCCAGTAATCCGAGATTACCGAAGGCCTGCTTAACAGTAATACAGTATAACAGAGTTCAGGGCCTGGCGGAAGCCAATACAGTAAATAACTAGTGTCCATTGAGCTGTGAAAATCTGTATGCCAAAAACATTTTTATGCATTCATACGGTTCAACACAGTACAATCTATTCAATCATATACAGTCAGTCAGTACGGGGATCAAATCCCTCGATAACAGTACAGTGAAACAGTAGACAGTCTATACAGTAATACAAAACAGTAGGGAGACAGGTGGGGGAAGCAAAAACACCCCAAGCCATAGCATGGCAACTCGGAACCTCGCAGTGAGGCACATAGGCTGGCTTGACAAAACTGGGGACCAACCCACGCTCCTAGCTCCGGTCTGGTTGCTGAGAACCTACATATATATATAAACAGTGAGCTAAAGCCCAGTGAATAACATAATGTGTAAGGAGGTTACGAATGAATGTCCTTTCAGTAATGAAATCAATTCATTATACAGTAGTTCAATCTTTCAGTATTTCAGTCGATCAGTATTTCAATCAATCAGTCATATGTGGTACATCCATTAGCCTATAAACAGTAGGTCCAAAAGGACCGGGCCTTAACAGACCCAACAATAATGATGGCCATCAATCGATAAACGATATGGTTTCACAAGGAAACCGACAGAGCTCTGTAACAGTCAATAACAGTGGGTGCCAAGGATGCCACAATACAGTTTGAAACACAGGACATACATTCATTCAATAAACAATATCAGTTCAATAAACAGTTCAGTTCAGTATTCAAAATATAACCATTTTGAACATATCTTTACACAATCTGTTACTCACAGAGATTGGGCTAATAGCAGCTAGAGCGCGTCCCCGAGAGCCAACCCTAAACAGTTAACAAATAGAACACACACTAAGTTCACAGTCGGAAGGATGATAATTAAATCCCTAAATTTCCTCGGTGTGGTTTTATGTCTAAATCCTCATTAAGATGCCTTAAACTAGGTCTAAGGATGCCTAGGATGAGATGAGGATGCAAAAATACAGTTGGAATGCATTTTTCAAAAGTTGCTGAAAACAGGGGTCTCGCTCGAGCGAGCCTTCCTTCGCTCGAGCGAGGTTTCAAAATCAAAGGCTTCGCTCGAGCGACCAATCCTTCGCTCGAGCGGTCTGATGAAACAGTAAAAGTACTGGTTGCTGGATTTTTACGCGCGATACCACGCTCGATGCTCGCTCGAGCGGAGCCCTGAATAAAGGTGCTCGCTCGAACGAGGAATCCTTCGCTCGAGCGAAGAAGCAAAATCTGGAATTTCCAGATTTGTCTTCCAAGTTCGAACCAAGCATTCAACCATCCAAAACTCAACCTCTTGGCCCCAAATTCTAGAAAATACTCTTAAACTCAATGTATAACAAGTTTCAAAAGCTAATTTACACATGCAAGGGCCAAGAGTTGGTCAATTAAAGCCATTTTTCAAACCCATTTCAAGAACAATTTCAAAACATGCAATGCATGAACTTTAAACCAAAACCAAGCTTCAAATCTTGCTCTAATGAGCTCCAATCTTTGAAAACAACTTGAAAGCATGGACTAATATAAAATCATGGACTTGCATGCACAATTTATCATGAATTCAACTTCAAAATGCATCAATTCAAGCATGCATGTAACATTTGAGCTTCAATTCACTATTTATGAGCAAATTCATGACTTACTTCCCTATAATCATGATACATGCAAGATGGAACTTAAAAACAACAAGAAGATGATGATTTCCTTACCTAGAGTGTCAATTACAAGTCTTGGAAGCTCAATTTAGCAATCTATGTTACCAATCTTCAAGTTTCTAAGCAAGGTTAAGCAATGCAAGAAGGAAATCAATTCTCTCCCTCTCCTCTCTCTCTAATTTTCGGCTATGCTCACAAAAATGGCTGAGGAGAAGTTTGATTAAATGTTAAGGCTCAATACTAACAATAAACAAAATGTCCACTATGGGTGGCAATGTGGTGAATACGTCAATCTTGGTATTTAACTCGTTTTAATCTAATTTAATCATTCCTAATCAATTTTCAGATAAATATATCATTAAAACACAAATATTCTACTGATCTCAAAACTCTAAATGGTTCCTAATTCGGCCGCCGATAAGGCCTTCAATTAGCAATTTAAACACATAAATTCAAACAGGTAATCAATCAATCAAACAGATGCAATATGCAATTCAATAGATAAACTTATTCAATTTCAGTTTCGATTTCAATCAGTCCATTCAGTACTTCAGTTAATTCGATTATCAGTCATTATCCGTTCAGTTTAGCAGTAATCAGTACGAGGGTTGTTACATGGCCATCAATCAGTAAATAGTAGTGGTTCCAATGAGAGAACCGACAGAGATCTCTGTAACAGTAACAGTCAGTAACAGTAGTTGCTAAGGATGCCACAATACAGTTCAGAATATAGGACATACATTCATTCAGTTAACATTATCAGTTCAGAAACAGTACAGTTTAATTGTTCAGAAGATAATCATTTTGAACATATCTTTACACAGTTGTTACTCACAGAGTTCTGGGCTACAGTAGGCTAGAGCGTCTCCTCGAAATGCCAACCCTAAACAGTACAGAATGAACACACACTAAGCTACACAGTTGGAAAGGATAATAATAGTTTAATCCCTAATTGCCTCGGTGTGTTCTACATCTATATCCTCATTAAAATGTCTTAAACTAGGCCTAACAATGCCTAGGATGGGATGAGGATGCAAAGATGTATTCAGAAAATATTTTCAGAATTTTCAGTGAAACAGGGTCCCGCTCGAGCGTAGGTTACTCCGCTCGAGCGGACAGGCAAACAAAGGTCCCCGCTCGAGCGTCAACTTATCCGCTCGAGCGGACCAAAAAGTACTGGATAGGTGAAATTCACGCTCGACGCCCGCTCGAACGTGTCACCCAATCCTCCGCTCGAGCATACATTCCTTCGCTCGAGCGGACTGATGAATAGTGCAAAGTACTGGGAGCTCGAATTTCCCGCCCGAGCGCCGTTCTCCCCGCTCGAGCGGAAGACCAAAATCTGGAAAATCCAGATTTGAGCTCCAAGTTCAAAATCAAGTTTTGAAACACCAAATTCGATCCTCTTGGGCCCATTTTCTGGAAAAACACTTGTAAACACATGATATATTATATTTCAAAGGTCAATTTGTAAAAAGCCAAGGCCCAAGGGTGTTTAATTAAACTCATCTTCAAACCAAATTCCAAGAACAATATTCAAATGTGACATGCAAGACTTTAAATCAATTCAAAGCTTCAATACATGCTCTAATGAGCTCATTCTTTTCAAAATAAGATGAAATCATGGACTTAAACATAAATATGAGCATGCATGTAACCTTTTGCCATGAAAAACAACTCAAAACTCTTCAATGCATGAAATGAGCTTCAATTCGACATGCTAGTACTAAATCATGCCTTAGCTCTACAATTTGACATGAATCATGCAAGAATCCACTTAAAGACAACAATGAGAGGTTGAATTCCTTACTTAGATCCTCAATTACAAGTCTAGAGGCTCAAGAAGGCAAATCCCCTACAATTACTTCAAGTCTTTCAAGCCAAATCAAGATGAAACAAGATGAACTCACTCTCTCCCTTCCTCTCTCTCTCTATGGTCGGTTATGCTCTCAAAATGAGCTGAGGAAAAGTTTGCTAAGTGTATAACAAAGCTTCAAAAAGGTTTAGATAGTGAGCCACTAAGTGGCAAAATAGTAATTAAGTCTAATTTGTGCATTTTATCAATATTTTTAGTCATACCAAATCAATTTTCAATTAAATACACCATAAAATCATATAAATTCTAATGAACACAGAACATCAATCAATTTCAGATTCGGCCGCCGATAAGGCCTTCAATTTGCAGTTTAAACACAAAGACATGAATAGATAATCAAATGATCAACAGATAGAGTGCACTTAAACAGATACAGTCAATCAGTCAGTTCAGTATTTCAATCAATTCAATTATCAATTATAGTCATTCTCAGTTTAGCAGTAATCGGCAATTAATCAGTGATCAGTGATGAGGGTTGTTACAGTATTCTTGCAGGCTATTTAGCAAGGTCATTCCCTTGTAGTCAAGACCGATGAGTTTAAGAAGGAACTAACCCAAAAGACAAAGGAGGCAGCCAAACTTCTATCCTCACTAAACAAGGCCGAGGCTCGTATCCGAGGCCTTTTGGATTAGGCCAAGGCTACTGAGTCGACCTTGAAGAAGGTCGAGGACCACGCCTAGGCCGCAGAAAATGTTATCGAGGTTACTCAGGCCGAGGCAAAAGAAGCCAAAGAAAAGGTGGTCCAAGCCTAAACAGAGCTGCAGGCAGTGCTTGCTACCAAGGCAGCTGAGATAAAGGAGGTGGATAAGAACGCTTACGCTGAAGAGACAGCCGACATCCGTGATGAATACAAAAAGCAAGTCAAACAAGCATGCAACATGGGTTACATCCTTAGTTGGATGGTTGTTTTGAAGGAGTTGGTTGTCCCTGAAGACTCGCCTCTCTGGGACGAGAGCCGACTTGTTGTGCCATTCCCTCCCGCTCCAATCCAACCTGAGGATGAGGCTGAGGGGGATGAAGAAGTCGAGGCCGATAAGGACAGTGTTGCCAATGTTTCTGAGAAGAATGAAGTTGCTGGGGCCAAGTCCCCAACTCTGAATGAGCAAGCCGTTGACTTAACTCAGGACGATGAAGACAAGATCCCCAAGAACACTCCTGAGGCCGAGGTTGAAAGCGCCGAGAAGAGCCTTAATAAGACTCTTCTAGAGATCGATGCCAAAATCAAGTCCGAGAAGGCTGCCGAGAAACTCTCCTCGATGTCTGCTGAGGTCAAAACACAGCCAACCGCCGATGCAGAATAGTTTGTTTAGGATCTTTTCTTTGTTTATACTTTTCCCTTCTTACTTTTGAACAATGTTAACTTTATATTTGGCCGATGTGCCCTTTTTGTCTTTGTAGATGAACAAGTAATCTCTTATGCAAGGCCGAAGTGCCTTTTTGTATCTAAACGAAAGTTTCTTTTCTGAATGTAAATCTTATTTTTTCTTCCAAGTGTTGAATATATGCCTTCCTTTCTTCTAAGCAAGTTTACTACTTTCATACTTAGAATATTTTTGCACTTCTTCAAAGTATACCTTAATTGTATAATAACTCCGGAATATAATACCTTGGATACAAACCTTGACTGTTTGCCTTTGCCAACAATTGGAATACCTTGGATAACACTTAAAAAATATTTTTACAAGTGTTATTCAGTCAAGCATTGCTTGTTTACCTCCATATGCTGTCTTCTATTAAAACTTCACCCTTTCCAAGTTTTGACAACCTGGTTGGTCATCTTGGCCAGTATGTACCTCGGATACTTCTTTCAATATGACCTCGGCTAACTTCAACTTGTAAATTTTCCTAAAATTTCAACAAGTGTTTAAGACAATTCTAGCTTGTAAACAATTTCAACAAGTCTTCCCAAGCTCTTAACCATTTAAGTTTTATTCATCATTCTCCAACTCTCTGCCCCCTAATATGAACCTAAGTTTCACTTAAGTTTACATTAAGCATGTGTCTATGGTTTTTAAGTCAGATTCAAACAAAGACTAGCCGAAGTTCTCAACCTTGGTTTCTCTGTTAATCTAACTGAAATGCACTTAGTTCCATTCTGAGTTTGACTTCGCCGACATGGCAAGTCCAGGTTAATTCAACTTAGTTCAACTCCATTACATGCAAGTATAATTCAACTTTGCCATATAATGAGTCTAAGTTATTCGTCATGTTTCATTCAAAAACATCGCCAACTTAGTTCAACTCTATTATATACAAGTATAATTCAACTCTGCCATATAATAAGTCTAAGTTATTCGTCATGTTTTACTTTAGAAACATCGCCATGAGACTGACCAGTCCTTTCACACAAATTTCAAATTCATCAAACTAAAATTTTATTACTACCTCGGCTAATAAAATTATGACATAAACTTCGAAAAAACAAAAAATTAATGATAGAAAAACTTCAAGTTGTAAATGTTCCAGGGTCTTGTCAACTCTTTGCCATCACTGTCCTCAAGCCGATATGCCCTATTGCCGGCGACCGAGATGATTCTATAATGCCCCTCCCAATTTGGGCCTAGCTTGCCCTCCCTAGATTCCTTCTTGTTGCTGACCACTTTCCTCAGCACAAGGTCCTCCACTTTGAACTCTCTTGAGTTGACCTTCTTGTTGTAAGCCCTAGCAAGTTGTTGCTGGTATACTCCAGCCGAATTGCTGCTCTCTTTATTTTTTTCTTTCAGTAGGTCTAAATCTCGAGCTAGAAATGCCTCATTAGTACCATTTTCCACTCCTTGGGTTCTGATCCCTAGAATGTCGACTTTTAGTGGGAAAATCGCTTCAGTGCCATAAGCCATGGCAAACGGAGATTCCCCAGTTGATCTTCTCGACGTAGTCCGATATGCCTAAAGTACATTAGGCAACTCCTCCACCTATTTTCCCTTTGCTGCTTCCAGCCTCTTTTTGATCCCATCCAAGATAGTTTTATTGGATGCTTCTGTTTGACCATTACTCTGAGGGAAACTTAGAGTAAAGTAGTAGTTCTTGATTTTGTACTTTGCACAGAAACATTTGATTAGCTTACTGTCAAACTGTGTACCATTATCTGCTATTATTGCCCTTGGGATCCCAAACTTGGTGATGATGTTCTTCCATATGAAGTTCTTTACATCAATATCCTGAATCTTCGCAAGGGGTTCAGCTTCTACCCACTTTGTGAAATAATCAGTTGCTACGTGCAAAAACTTCATTTGCCCAATTGCTTGGAGCAGTTGTCCAACAAGATCCATGCCCCACTAGGCAAATGGCCAAGGGCTGGATACTGGGTTCAAATCTGCTGCTGGTTGATGTATCAAAGGTGCAAACCTTTGACACTTCTCACATTTTCTGACGTAGGCTTCAGCATCTTTCTACATGTAGGGCCACCAGGACCCCTGAGTAATGGCCCTATGAGCAAGTGATCTGTCTTTAGCATGGTTGCCACATACCCCTTCATGTATTTTATACAAGAAGTCTTCAACCTGGGAGGGGTGCACACACCTCAAAAGGGGGCCAGTAAAAAACCTTCTATAGAGATGTCCTTCTACTGTTAGGCTAAACCTTGCCAACTTCAGTCTGGTCTTGTGCGCATCTTTACGATCATCAGGTAACTTGCCGTCCCTAAGAAAGATCACTATTGCATCCATCCAACTTGGACCCATCTCCACACATATTGCTTCATACTTTGTGATTAGTGGTTCCATACTTGGGCCTGACAAATAATCAACCATTATTGTCCTTGCCTCTCCTGATTTCATTGCACTAGCCAGGTTAGCTAAGGCGTCGGCATGGCTGTTGTCATTTCGGCTGACCTACTGTAGTCGGCAATCCTGAAACAAGACTAGTAGTCTAACAACTTCTTTGACATAGGCTATCATTCTTTCATTTCGGGCTGCATATTCGCCTATTGCTTGGTTCACAATAAGTTAGGAGTCATAGAAGACTACCACCTCGTCGGCTTCCATTGTTGCTGCTAACTTCAACCCTATGATTAGTGCCTCATATTCTACTTCATTGTTTGAGGCCTTGAACCCCAAATAAATAGACTGTTCTAACATTCGCCCACCTAGTGATACCAACACCACTCCTGCCCTCGTTCCTTGACGGTTTGAACTTCTATCAACAAACAGGCGGAAGGAGTCATCGATGTAAATATCGCAGGGTTTGGGTTTTTCTTCTGCTCTGTTGTGGGGTTTTTCATTCCTAGTTAGGTCTCTTCTTGTTCCCCTGGACACCCTAAGCCGCGGCTCACCGGAGCCTGACGTGAGATGGCTCCAAGTGTGAACTCGGCCACAAAGTTTACCAGAACTTAGCTTTTGATTGCCGTTCTGGGTTTAAACTCTAAATCATACTGGCCTAATACCATTGCTCATCTGGCTATCCTGCCTGTCAGATCTCCTTGTTGCAGCAGGGACTTCAAGGGATGCTTAGTCAACACCACAATCTTGTGGGCTTGGAAGTAAGGATTTAGTTTCTTTGAAGCCATCACCAAGGCTAGTGTCAACTTTTCCAGGGGTAAGTACCTGGTCTCTACACTTGCTAAGGTTTTACTTAGATAATACACTGCCCTTTATTCTCCTTTCTCTTCTCTGATTATCACTGCACTTACTGTATGCTCTGAAACGACCAAGTATAAAAATAGCTCCTCTCCAGGTACTCGATTTGACAGAACTGGAGTTGTGGTCAGGTATTTTTTCAAGTCAGCCAAGGCGACTTCGCACTTTTCTGTTCACAAAAAATCTGTGGCCTTCTTCAATAAACTGAAAAATGGTTTATATTTATCTGAACTCCTGCTTATAAACCTATTCAAGGCTGCGGTCTTTCCTGTTAACATCTGCACTTGTTTTGCCAATATTGGGCTTTTCAAGTCCAGGATAGCTTTGATTTGATCTGGGCTTGCCTCAATGCCCCTTCTGGTAACCAAGTATCCCAGGAACTTACCAGATCTAACTCCAAATGCGCATTTTGAAGCATTGAGTCGGAGCTGATATGTTCTAAGGATATGAAAAACTGCTTTTATGTCAGCCAAGTGATTCTCAGGTTCTTTGGTCTTCACGACTATGTCATCAATGTACACTTCCATTGTTTTGTCAATTAGATGTCTGAACATCTTGGTTACCAACCTCTAGTAAGTTGCTCCTGTATTTTTCAACCCGAAAGGCATCACTCTGTAGCAATACAACCTTTTTGGGGTGATAAATGCAGTCTTCTCCTCATCAGGGGGGTACATTGCTATCTAATGGTACCCCCTGTAAGCGTGCAGAAAGCTCATTCTTCCATGCCCTGAAATGACATCTACTAATTGATTGATCTTAGCGAGTGGGAAACTGTTTTTGGGACAAGCCTTATTCAGGCTGGTGAAGTCCACGCAGACCCTTCACTTTCCATTCTTATTTTTCACAACAACTGTGTTTGACAACCAAGTTGGGTAGTTTACCTTCCAAATGGCTCTAGCTTCCAACAATTTGTCCACTTTCTCCTTTACTACCTCCACATGAACTAACGTCGGCCTCCTTGCTCGCTGAATGACAGGCTTAGCCGACTTGTCTACATTTAGTCTATAGCAAGTGACCTTGGGATCAATGCCAGGCATCTCGTATGGCGTCCAGGTAAACACCTCTATGTTTGCTCGCAAGAATGACTCTAACTCCTTCTCCTCCTCCTCGGTCAAGCCTGAGCCAAGAAGAAAGAAGTGCTCTTCATTGCCTTGTTAGACCAGGATCTTCTTTAAGGCTTCCTCGCTTTTGTCGGTCGGCTCTTTGCCGACGTCATCCAGGACCTTTATGTCCTCGTCCTTAATCTCTTCTATTTCTGTTTCTCGCACGTTGTAGGTGGATTTCATTGATGCCATGGAGCAATTCTTTACCTGCACCTGATCCCTTCTAATTTCTTCAATTCCATGCTCTATTGGGAACCGCAACAGCTGGTGCAGTGCTGAGGGAACAACCCTTACTGCGTGCAACCATGGCCTTCCCAAGATAAGATTGTAAGGAGAGGGGGTGTCAATTACTGTGAACTCTGTGCTTACCTTCTTGGTGCCTACCTGCACCTCCAAATTTATTGCTCACAGGGGCCATGTCGGCGTTCTATTGAACCCGACCATCGGGCTGTTGGACTGCTTCAAATCATCTCGATGAAGGCTGAGCTCCTTGCAACATCTGACATACATGATGTCACAAGAGCTTCCTTGGTCAATTAGAATGCGCCTCACCTGGCATTCTCCAATCTTAAGGGTCACTACCAGGGCATCGTTGTGTAAATGTTGCACCATGTCTAGGTCTGCTTCAGTAAAGGATACCATTGGTCCCTGGTGCTCGTCTGTCCTAGGCCTCTTTTGTTGGACCTGATACACATGTTGTAAGTGTTTCACTTTCTGAGTCTCTCCACACATTTCGTTCTCATTGACCCTCGAGTGAATCACATTGATCACTCAAGGTCCGTCTGCTTGCGGTTGCGGCACTGGTGGAGGTGGTGCTGCCGGTGCTTGGGGCAGCCTTGCTTGTTCTTCCCTTGTTCTGGCCTCATCTACTATGTCCCTTAAGTGACCTTGTCTTACCAGATCTTTCAAATGCGCTTTTAGGGCTCTATAACCCTGTGTCAGGTGTCCATCTTCATTATGGTAAGCACAGTGCTTTCCTAGGTTTCTCCCCATAAATTCGCTAAAGATCCTCTCCGACGCTCTGTAATGCGGCTGGTTCCTGATCCTCTCTAGAACTTAATAAACCGAGATTTGGAACACTGTGGTGACTGCATGCACAGCCCTTTGTCCTGTTTCTTGTTTATTAAATCCAGTATTACCTCGACCTCATTTCTCCGAGCCATTTCTTTTTTCCTACTTCGGTGCCTTTGCTCCAAGTGTATCCTCCTCTGCTCTGGCATATTTCTCGATCCTTGCCATAAGCTCCTCCATACTCTTTGGCAGAGTCTTTGCTAGTGACTTTCGCAGCATCTAGTCATCCTCCAGGCTGTTCTTAAAAGACACGACCGCTAACTCCTGGTTGCATCCTGGTATTCAATTGAATACCTCGTAATACCTCTTGGCATAAGCCCTAAGGCTTTCACCTTCGCCAATTTTCAAAGCCATTAGGGAGTCTACCCTCAACGGCTGCAATTTGTTTGTAACAAACCTGGCCACAAACATCTCGACCAAGCCTTCCCAACTTTTCACAGTTCTTTTCGGCAATTTGTGAAACCAATCTGATGCAATTTTCCCAAAGGATGAGGGAAACACCTTGCAAAGCAACGGTTCGTTCCCGGTATACAGTGCCATTGAATTCAAGTATAAGCCTGTGTAAAAGTTTGGATCGGACTTATCGTCGTATATCTAGAACCTCGGCATATGGAACCTTTTTGGGCCCTCGAACTTATCTAACTCCACTGAAAATGGTGTTCTCAGCTTGACCGGAGATGTGACCTCAGCATTCTGCCGTTCCCTTTGGAGGTAATCTCTCAAATCCTCCTTGGTCCGACCAGGAGCTCGGCTGTTAATGGATTTCAGCCTTTTTGGTGCGTTGCTCCCGGCGTCGTTATGAGTCCTCTTGGACTTCTCTTCATTAGCCATGTCAAAACAAAGTTCCTTCCCCTGAACATGCCGATGTTCCCTAACATAGGTTCCTTTTGTACGAGGTGTCTTCTAAGACTCTCCTCTTACTAACTCTCCTCGCCCGACTTCCCTAGAAGGCCGATGTGAATATTCCTTTGTCCTGTCATGCTGAGGGGCCGCTGGGACTGCTCTCAGCCTCTCTTTCTAGGCATCGTTCTTGGCCGTTGGAATCCGCGTGTCCTTCAATGGAAACGGTGGTTGCATGACGTTGTTCTGCATCATGAAGTTGACAACCGATTGTAGGTCTGCCAACTTGTTTGCCATTCTTTTCATCTTGCCGTCCCTCCTCAAGCATCTATGTTTCCATACTTGGAAGTCGTTTTCGTTATAGTACTCGTCTGGGCTTGCTTTCTTCGGTGGGTCTCCCTCTTGGCCGATGTCATTCTCTCCGGGATTTTGATCCCGTGGTCCTTCATTAGGGTTCTTTTGTTTCATGTTAGGATCGGCATGTTTGTCACTTCCACTAGGAATGTCGTCCCCGATCTTTTCTTTTTACCCGTAGTTGGCCATCTATTCTCCTTACGTTTCCCACAGATGGCGCCAAATTGTAGGTGTTGATTTTTGACTATACAACCAAACAGGGAAACTCAGTAGGAGAGCACTGGCAGAATAGATTAAGCCCGAACAACCTATTATAGAAAGATAAGAATCTGGCGGTGGTTCGTCCACCCGAGGGCACTCCGACGATCAAGTCAGTAATTATCTCTCAAAGATAGCCAGTAGTGCTTAACTCACTAGACAAAGCATTTAAAGCCTACCTTAGACCCACGAGGGGGCCTTACTTTTATAGCCAGCACTAACCTGATCCTTGTAGAAGCCTAGCTTCCATGGACTTTGGCTCAATGCTCATCTTGGACTTCCAGTTAGATCGAGATAAACTCCCTAAGGAGATTATTGATGCTTTCAATTCTCTGAACTTAACAAAGCCCCTGGCCCTGATGGCTATTCTGCTGGTTTTTTCAAGAAGTCTTGGGAGGTTGTGGTAGCTATCAAATCATTCTTTTGGTCTGGTGAGCTTCTCCAAGCTCTCAATAGCACAACAATAGCCCTTATTCCCAAAACTCCTAGGCCCTATTTGTTTTGAGCTATAGGGAGGGTATTGGGACTAGTAATACCAAGGTATTACTAATGCCCTTGTTTGTTTGGAGAGATAGCCTTGGGACTATTAGTCCCTTGGTATTACTAATACCCTTGGAAGGGGGATTAGTAAGGAGGAGGTAGAGATGGTATTAGAAAATAGTGAGGGAATTAGAAATTTTTTTATTTTTTATATATTGAGAATTTTTTTTTTAAATATAATGTTTAATTTTTATATTTTTTTATTTGTTTTATTATTTTATATAAAAATAATTTAACAATTCCTCGTTATTAATCCCCTCACTATCAATCCCCTCACTATCAATCCCGTCACTAACAATCCCGTCACTATTAATCCCCTCACTATCAATCCCCTCCATTCTATCTCCCAAAACAAATGGGGCCCTAATGTTGAGAAAGTTGGTGACTTCAGGCCTATCTCTTGCTGTAACACTTTGTACAAATGCATCTCTAAGATCATAGCTGATAGGATTAAAGTTGTCTTACCTGACCTCATTGACCCTGTGCAGTCAGCTTTTGTCCATGGTAGGAGAATCTCGGACAATATTTTCTTGTCCCAAGAGCTTATGAGAGGCTATCACAAAAATTCTCCTACCCCAAGATGTGCAATGAAAGTTGACATAATGAAAGCTTATGATAATGTTAGGTGGGATTTTATTCTTGATGTCCTTAGAGCTATGGGTTTCCCTCCAAATATCATTTATTGGGTTAAGGCTTGTATTACAAGTCCTTCTTTCTCCATATGTATCAATGGGAGCCTTCATGGGTACTTTAAAGGGGCTCGGGGTCTGAGACAAGGTGACCCCATGTCCCCTTATCTTTTTGTTATGGTGATGGAGATTCTTTCCAAAATTCTAGCTAAAAAATCTACCCATCCTAATTTTAAGTTCCATTGGAGGTGTGATAAAACTAAAATTGTGAATCTGTGTTTTGCAGATGACCTTATGATTTTCTGCAAAGGGGATGTGTTTACTGTTTCGATAATTAAGGAAGGGTTAGATGAATTCCAAAGCCTATCTAGGTTGTCTCCTAGTCTCCATAAGAGTCATATTTTTTTCTCGGGGTGTGAGAAGAAGTTGCGTGACGAGCTTCTTAATGTCGTCAAGTTTAATGAGGGTGTATTACCAGTGAGATATCTAGGGGTTCCTTTAATCTCAACTAAGTTGAAATCTAGTGATTGCGACAAACTTGTTGAGAGAATTACAAATAGAATCAAGAGTTGGACTAACAAATGTCTTACATATGCTGGTAGAGCTCAACTGATTCAATCCATTCTTTTCTCGATGCAAGTGTATTGGTCCTCGTTGTTTATCCTCCCAAAGAAGGTTGTCAAATCTATTGAGAGTCTCTTTAGATCTTTCTTTTGGTCTGGTTGTGAGCTTAGGAAATATGGGGCTAAAGTGTCTTGGGAGCATGTCTGCTTCCCCAAATCTAAAGGGGGTCTTGGTTTTAAATCCATAGAGGTGTGGAACAAAGCTGCAGTGGCCAAACATATCTGGTTTCTTTTCTCCGGAGGAGAGCAGTCTATGTGGTGCCAGTGGGTGAAATCCTATTTACTTAAAGGTTAGAGTCTATGGAGGGTTAAAATGCCTAGTGACCCTTCTTGGGTCTGGAGGAAAATTCTATCCCTTCGTCTTGTCATTTACCCTTTGATTCTGCACAAAATTGGGAATGGGGGTGATGTTTTCTTGTGGTTTGACAATTGGCATCCTCTTGGATCTTTGTGGGCAAGGTTTGGTGCTAGAGTTGTCTATGATACTGCCTTTGGGATGGATGCTAAGGTTAGTAGGATTGTTAATAATCGTTCTTGGAGTTGGCCCAGGAGAAGGAGGAGCTTCTTACAGGAGTTGATTGAGCATACCTCGCTTACGTTTACTCCCAACTCTGGTAATGATACTATTATTTGGGTGCCGTCTTCTGATGGTAAGTTTTCTATAAATTCAACTTGGAATTGGTTCAGGAAATCTTTTACTAAAGTTTCTTGGGAGAAGCTGCTGTGGGGTCCTCATAATATCCCTAAGGCAAGTATGGTTACTTGGATGGCTATTTTGGGGAGATTAAACACAGGGGATAAGCTTAAGCTGTTTTGTATATCTCAAACCTCTATGTGTGTTTTGTGTAATGACCTTTATGAGGGTCATAACTATTTATTCTTTGATTGTCCCTTCTCTAGTCGAGTTTGGGAGAGTATTAAAGGGAAACTTAATGTGAATTGGCCCCATCTCCTTTGGCTTGACATTGTTCAGTTGGTTTCTAAAACGGTCAAAGGTAAATCTCTTAGTGCTGTGGTCACAAGACTTGCATTTACTTGTACTGTGTATCAGCTTTAGATTGTTAGGAACAATTGCATATTTAGAAGGGAAAAGATTCCTAAAGAGATTGTGATTAAAGGCATTGTGGATATGATTAGATTTCGAGTAATGTCTATTACTAACCTCAAATTGCATCCTAGTGACAGTTGGTTTTTGAGTTCCCGGAGGCTGCCTAACACTGTGCTGAAAGCAACAACAAATGGAATGAGAGTTGAGAGTTCAGTAAATTGTGGGTTGAGTGATGGTAGCACTAATTGAGTGTTTTCTTAATGGTTTGCTCATTTTGTAGGTACATGGATAAGATGGAACTGCTAGTTGTGAGTGATAATAACCAATCTTAGTGGGTTGAGTGTTATGGGAGATACACAAATATCCATACCCCATTTCTACTAGCAATATTGAGTGTTTGTTATATATTCATGTCTACTTATCTTCCTCTGTTTTGCAGGTACATAGATCTGAAGTTTTTTGAGTGGAGTGAGAATCTAAATTGTGTGCTGAGTGATGTGAGCCCAGAAAATGTGTGTTTATATTTTATTAATGTGTGGTTTTTCTATTTTCACTTATTTTGGTCAGGCTACTTTAGCTTAAGGGAGGGTGATGCATTACTCAAAGGCTGCTGGAAAGAGTGGCAGTTTTGTGTAAGGAAGAGCTCTCTCTTTGCTGGTAGCAGTTCTTATTGGAACAATAGGGACACGGTTTGTGGATGTAGGATTGTGCGAGGCTTCCCTAATCAATGGAAGCACGGTTTAATACATTATGCGGCTGTAAAATGGGGAATCACTAAATTTCGAAAGCATGGAAGCAAGTTGTTGGCTATTGGGAGCGTCGATGGTGTCAAGAAATGTGTTTTATTTCCTATATATTTAATTGTCTATAGGTTGTGTTTATTAGTGTATTTGGGTGCCTACCCTTGCGGGATGTGCAAGGGATGTTTTGTTCTCCGGGGTGACCATTTATGCTGTGATAGTGTTCTCGGTTCTTATGTTGGGTTCCAAGAATACGTCTCTTTATGGTGCTGGTTGCTGCCGTTGGTTTATTGTAAAATTGTTTGTGAGATGTTTAGTTTGTTAGTTGTTTGGTATTTGTGTATGGCCTTTAGTGTCTTTGGTTAGGTCTGCTGTTGCTCATTTTTATTTTTATTTTTTCTGATGTATAGTTGTGGGTAGGGCCTGGGGTATGCCCCTTGTATTTTGTGTTAGCTTTTTGTTTTTATTTATGACTTACTTACCCAAAAAAAAAAAAAGATAAGCTCCCTAAGAGCTTTATCCATATATAGACTAAGGTCTTCCCTCATTCTAGGACTCTTGTCCTTTATCCGCTCACCTCGAATTTCGAAATCTCCGAAGATAGTCGAGATTATCTCGTACATGAGCAAGCCACGTGGCATTTTGGCTGACACGTTGGCGTCACCTCGGCTACATGCTATCATTCACAAAATATGCCCTCATAGCCTTCATTTAAAATTACCAGAAGTTGTACTGTAGGAAAAGAACATGATGAGATATTTTTAAAAATGATTGTAACATATTGTCGGATTGGGCTCAACGGACATGGGCCTGACCAGAAGGACCCCACACAGGAGATGGACTTCACTTCATTGGTGAAAATGAAAAAATATTTGAAAAACCCTCTGCACAATTGTTACTCTTGTATTGGTTCCCAAAAACCCTAGTTGCCATTGTCACTGGACATAAGCTCTGTTGCTGGCCAGGATTCGAGGTCAGCTTCCCCCCCTCCTCTCTCTCTCTCTCTCTTTATGAGTCATTAATCTGCAAATGCTCAATTTCTTCTTCTTCTGTTTTTTTTTTTTTGATAAATACAAATGCTCCATTTCTTTCTCATTTCTCAATTGTTTTGCTGAATTTAGTTGCTGAGATGTGACATACATTAAAATGTATGATTTGCATCTAGTTTTAAATTATACAAGCTTGCAACCCATGCTCCATTCGTTCCTTACCATCGCCACCCATTTTTATCTTCGTGGCATTATTCTTTCACCATCACCACAATCATTATTCCTTTATTTTCATTATCATTATTAGTGTTACCCCACTGCTACCGCTAATTCACTATTATAATATAAAAATTAAAAGATATAATTTAAAAATAATAAATTTTAAATTTAATTTTATATATATAAAATATTTTTTTATTCAATAATTAAATTTTTTATTAAATAACTTGTCAACTTAAAAAAATTAGCGTTTATTACTTATTATTAAATTTAATAACAACAGTAATAATTAATTATGTTTACAAATTTAACTACTTGCATTATATATAATATCAAACAAAAAAGTGAATTTTATTAAAAATGTTTATTCAATCATTTTCTCAGCAAACAAAAGTAAAAAAAAAAAAAAAAAAATCTTTTTAATGTACATTTTAATTATTATCTTCTAGAAACATGGGAGAAATTAACATTCGGGTATAATTTTAAAAACTTATTACTGCTGATTTTTTTTAAAATAAATTATTTATTAAAAAAAAAATGCTGTTTTTTTTGGTTTGACCTAATGAATTTCATTTTCACGTATATCCACAGGTAGCGGCACCGGAAACCGTGTGCGCATTACGCTCTCTCCTTCCCTTCTCTTCTTCGATTCAATCCTCTCTCTCTCTCTCTCTCCATCTCTATCTCTACTTGCTTCAAACCAAGACTCTCACAAATCTAAATCTCAATCTCAATCTCAATCGCCTCTCCAAACCCTAGTTATTCCCTCTTTTTGTTAACCGATTCAGCTTCATCTTCCAGTCTGTATTTTTAACATCCATACCCCTAATTTTCCCCATTTTTGGAGCTTCAATCATCCAAACCCTTAAATTCATGGCTTCTCAGATCCTAAGCTAAGAGCTTTCCATTTCTTTACCATCATCATCATCGTCGAAACTGGTTCAAATTACAGTGATTTTTGAGCTCGCCATTGATTTTTTCAGTTTCATGATTTGAAAATGTCGGCCGAGAGATCATTTGAAGCATGGGAAGAGGTGCAAAGGCACGGCCAAGACTTGGCCGACAGGCTTGCGCAGGGATTTTCAGGGTTAATTCAGTCTCATATGACTCCTCCATCGTTTCCATGGCCTAATTCTCAAACTCCGAAGCTATTCGATATCGATTTCCCTGCCCAGAATTCTAGTAGAAGAAGGGATTTTGGGCTTGCAATTGATAATAATTCTGGAATTAATGGGGTTTCGGCGATTTTCGATATTGGGAACAGGTTAGGGCAAGCTGGGTTGGACTTTGGAGCTTGCTTGAATGGTGTGGTTCAGCAGTTCTTTAGGAGATTGCCGGTACCGTTTCGGCAAGATGAGAATGAGGTGGCGTCGATACGGTCCGAGCTGAATAGACAAAGGACTGATGGAGGTATAGCTATGCCGGAGGAAATGGGGTTACTGGCGGAGCGATTTCGAGATTTTGGGTTTGCGGAAAATGAGATGGTTTCTGATGGGTCAAAGGATGAGGAAATGTCAGGCTTTAATCTAAATACGGCTGGAATTTTTGGTAGACCAAAGGTAAATTTAAGAATACCATGTCCACTATCTGGTTACCCATGTCTTTGATACATATAATTTAACACTGAAAATTTGAAGTAACTTATATATATATCACTGACAATTTTGAAGTACCTTGAGTGGATATAGTTTGTCAGAGGAGACATTACTTATATGACTCTGTTTATTTAATAGAAATGCAAACTTTGTGCTTTAGAATCAGCAGATGAAATTGCTAACAAAAATTAAATAGTTTGGAATGGGAGCAGTATGTGGCTCCATTTTATCTTCCAAACTATAACCGGTTTACCTTTTCCTGTCAGGAAAATGGAAAATGTTTTTTAAAATTGTAATGTTACCATGCTTACAAACTGAGGTCCAACTGTGCAACTTGGGCCAGTTTGTTTTTTTGTTTTGGTTTTGGTTTCGCTTTTGTTTTTGTTGTTTTTTTTTTGAACCATTAAGCATGGACTTTAGGGGATTGGTGGATTCAAAATTAAAACCACAAATAGAGAAACCCAATTCAATACCAAATTTCTATGTCTTTTTCAATTCAAGATTATGATTTTTATCTTGGTTTGGGCTCCTTGAGGGGTAAATTGTATAAATAATGTTTCCTTGTGGCAGTGATAGTTTTACAAAATTACAATATTATACCACATTTCTATAAACTATGATAGCATTTATTTTAATGACATGACAGTGTGAGATAATGGTTCATATGCAATAATATTAAAGAAGGGTTGGAAGGTCTAACTTGAGACAACTTTGACTGCTTAGAACAAACTGCCAGATAAATTGTGGTTGGTTTCTTTTCCTGCCAGTTGTTGTACTGTCTATTCCTTTGCATACCTACCTGGATTGAATCTCATTTCACTTTGTTGCCATCTTCCCATAATACTTTTAGTTTTATCTTCATTAACCATTCTGTAGAAAACATGAAGTTTCAAGATTGCCTTTAAAGTGGTATTCTGGATGCAAGTGATGGAACATTTTGTACATGCAATGACAGTGTTTAGAAGTTGGGTTATATTTGACAATTTGGATTGTCAAAGTAAACTTTTTTGGGTGAAAGTGCTCTGTTAAAAACACTTCATTAATGTTATATGTATAATATAAACAAGCACTTTATTAAAGTATTGATGCTTAATCTCATGTAATGATCTTTTTCATGGGATTTTTGTCAACCTTTGCTTTTCAATTTTCATGGGGCCTTTGTATAGGATATGTATGGTATCTTATCGTTCGTTTTTATTCTTGTTTTTATTTTCTTTCATTTGCCATTGGAGTACAATTTTTGGTATTAACCTTTGGGGTAAACAATGCAAATACATATTATTCTTCTTTTCGTTTTTCCTTTTCTGCATTTCGTTACCAAACCAAACCAAGCCTTGAGTCTCATCAAATGGGGTCGGCTACATGAATCCTATCCTTCTTCTGTTTTTCGTTATTTTTTCTTTTTCTAATTGTTCGTCTTTAGTAATTTACTAGATAGAGAGGTTCACTTACCTCTTACAAAAAAAAAAAAAAAAAAAAAAAGAAGAAAAGAAAAAGAAGAAGAAGAAGAAAGGAGGAAAATTGTATCCTGCAGTCCATTGTTCATGTAATAGGATAATTATATGTATGGTTTGGTCTTGTGCTTATCTTTGTCATTAAAACATGCAAAAATAAAAAATAAAATTCTTCCTTGTCCGTCTCTTGCGCATTTAAGCATGTGGGATGCATCCTTGGATGAAATGATTCCTAGTTTTACATGAAGAACATCTTGCAGATTGTAATCTGTCTTTTTTTTTTTTTTTTTTTTTTTTTTTTTTTTTTTTGTATCTGTTAACTTCATTTAATTTTTTTGAATGCAGGGGACAATTAATGTTACGTCTACATATGACAGTAGGACACATGATGTGGAAGGTTCTTTGGTTGCAAAGGGAGACTTGTGGAGAGTAGAGGCATCACGTGGCAGTTCTACATCAGGAACTGAGAATTCTTCCCTCTTCCTTGTCCAGCTTGGACCTGTACTGTTTGTTCGTGACTCAACACTTCTTCTGCCAGTTCACCTGTCAAAACAACACTTGCTTTGGTATGGGTATGATAGGAAGGTATGCACAATTTACAATCAACCTAGTGTGAGCTATTTGCGAAACTTCAGTTGTTTATAGCGGGAGTGGCATAGATGGTTAAGCTTATGGATGTTGTTTTATGCTTAGTTTGTAGAAATGTTTCCTTAGCATATGTTCCTTGGCATGCTTGTGCTTTGAACATTGTTCTGAGTTCTGTGTCAAAGAGGGTTTTTGTCCTTTTCCCCTTTCTCATGAATGATCAATTTTTACCGTTTTTAATATCAATGAATATGATCATTATCTATTTGGAAAAGTTGCAGCATTGTGAAAAAAACCCAGAACAATTGACCTGGAGTTCTTATAATTTGGTGTGATGTTGTTGGGAAGCTCTCCCCTTCAACTCTCTCCTTAGTTTTTGTGGGTTAAATTGCCTGGTAAGTTTTACATCTAAATAATGGCAACATCTTCCTTACCAGCCCAAAAACTTACAAACATTGCTTCCTACAAATATAATGTTGTCACTTTTCCATTATTTTCTCCCCCTTTGGCCATCACTGAACAACAACTTCAGAACTATTTCTTGTATTGTTTTGCAGCTGGATTAATTATTGACTGCATTTTTTTTTATGGTACTGAAAGGAAGTTAAATTTCCAACATTGGAAAAGGGCAGTAAAAATTATTTCATTTCATCCCATAGCCATTCATTTGTAACTGAAGGTGCTTTAGCAAGCATTTCCTTCTTGGGCTTCAGTTAATTGTATGTTTGTAATTCCAAAAAGTATCTTATATGTTCCCCTTCGCTCTCTACACATGCACAAAAATATCAACACCATCAAAGGGGAAAAAATGAAAAAGAAAAACAAAGAAAAGATAAGAAATAAACAGAGATCGAGATTGTCATGTATCCTTTGTTATGGGTTCAAGGCGTTGTTTTTGAGTAGGTAACCTCGTGTGAGGGTGAGCTGCCTCCCATGGTCTAACCCTCCTATAAAAGAAGTCTTCTTCCTACACAATGGCTCCTCCATGCATAAAAGAGAGCTCCTTTGAGGCTTCTATCTTACTACCACTCTCTCCCTCTGCTCTAAGGATGCCAAAGCTTTCTCCCTCTCCACCTACAATGGTCTTGTGCCATCTTGGTGTCTACCATGATTCCCAGAGAGTCTACGGTCTGCCCACGTCACTTTTCTTCTCCGTTCACTTTTTAAAAAGTGTTATGCTTACTGACATATGAAAAAGTCACAAATGTGAGGTGTTGGGAGGGTGGACTGAATACAAACTTAACTTCTAGAAGTGTATGAAAGTTTTTTTTTTTAAAAAAAAAAAAAAACTTGAAATGTATTAAAAGTTGCCATATTACGAGATATAGATCAATATTATAAAGAAACATGTAAAACAATTAGCCTTCTCTTTCATTTTAGTTTGGTAGTTTAGCATTGTTATCCTGATCTAACTTTCTTGATCTGGATCCTTACAATTATTTATGCCTCTATGCTTTTATCCCTTCTGATGACATGCATGTGTCATTTTTTTTTTGTTTGGCAGAATGGAATGCACTCTCTTTGTCCAGCTGTGTGGTCTAAACATAGAAGGTGGCTGTTGATGTCAATGATCTGTCTCAATCCTTTGGCATTTGTAAGTTTGAAACATCTATCGATCACATATATATATTTTTAAATTACACTAGTAGGATATGGCTAGTTTTATTACTTTCTTTCATCACTTTATATATTATTTCTACTTTCACTCAAATGTATCATAATGTTGAGATTCTACTGATGAATTGAGAAGTCATGATGAGCGTTCTGGGTATCTATATGACCATTGCCACGATGCATGCTTTGCTAGCACCACGTCATCCCCAATTTGGACAAAGAGCACTCCAAGTGGTGAGTTATCCTGGCACCATGTCATCTCCAAGATTGGTTATTAGGATTGTGGGCCTAGTATAAACCATCAAGTATGGAAACATGGCCAGTTAATGCTCTTGGCACCTTAGTCTCAAGCCATGTTGTCAAGAAACGAGCTCATAACATCTTGAATATATCTTTGCTCAGGCAAGGTGTAAGGTGTCTTGAGGCATGGCGTAGAGCATTGCTTGGCCACACCATCTCCACCCGATAGTGATAAGGTTTGACATCTCCATGGCTTGACCAAGCAATTCCTTGCAATGCATAAGCCCTCTATGCTTCGCTCCTCTCCAATCAATGAGTTAGCTCTTGTATATTGAAGGGATCTCCATTACAACCATTATCACCTAAGCCAGGAGTAAGGCCTAGGAATCGTTGTTCGGGATCACCGGAGGACTTGTGGCTTGGAGGTCAGAGTTAAGGGATCGTCAAGATTGCCTTGCATAGCACAACCCTTAGGCTTATCATACCTATGCATTGGCATCCCATGATACAATCTCCAAGGTTTGTTATGAGCACAGTGGATTGGTAAAAATCTCTAGATTGTCGAACCAAGGGGTAAGCACCACTTGTCCTTGGCGTAGTTGTCTCCTGTGGTTTGATTCCCTATATAAGAATGTCTTCATAAATACGTTGAATTATCCTTGTTTTTTCCTTATTTATATCTGGCAAGAGCAACATCTTCACTACACTCCTCTCTCTCCCCTAGGATTGCCTTGACTTTCTCCTCCACCTTTGGTGGTCTTCTGTCATCTCAGTGCTCGCCATCTTTCTAGAAGGTTTTACTCTGACTTCATTACCATCCACCCCATCCACAAGTATTGCAGAGTAGAGCACTTTTTAACTTGATAATTCTTCAATGTTTGCCACATTGTTCTTCTCTGACGTCGACAAAGATGAAATGGGGAGGTTGGGGTAAAATTATGGTTTCAAAGTGTTAGGAAATTGTATTCACTAATAAATCCGTACAGGTGGGATTATGTTACGAAATTGTTTCATACCTTTGTGGGTGGGAATGGATTTAGGCCTATTGCTTCCAACCTTGAAGGGTTCATCAACAGTTCAGCTTCGCACCACACCAGACTGTGATAGCCTTCTTGAAGAAACTAACACAATCACACAAGAAAGAATTAAAGTGGCTTGGCAATGCTTACGTCTACGGGAGAAGGGAAGAAATTCACTGTTGGGGACTCATAAATGAGACCCTTAAATAAATAGGAGATACAATCACCAGTAAGGAAAGCACCAATAAAGAAAAGAATCCGAAGCAAGCAACAAAAACAATCGCCCATGGTTTTAGGCTTTATCCATGATTCCCAAAAATTCATTCCTCTTCTCGCGAACACCTCGTAGTACCTTATTGGAGCTTTGTGATTAATTTGATCTTAACCAAGATGTATGTGCTTGCCTATTGGCTCCTCAAGATGTGGACTAGGTCTTCAAATGCTATTTTGTTGCTGGACAGAGATGGCAGCCAGTGTTGAATGATCCTTCAGAAGTTGTGGATGTTAGTGTCGAGAGGAGGGGTCATTATACCCCCCAAAAAATATTGGGGCTGCATTATTATGTCCATTTTTGTTGGCAGTGAGACCTCAAGATTTAGCGCCCACCTTATTTTCTCAATGAAAGAGTAAGACTCTCACCCCCAGGAGTACTATAAATATTGTGCTTTTCTAATCATATCAATAATGCATAAGTATTTATTGGACAAATTAGTGGATGTCACATGTATTCATTAGTAGAAGTCCTACTGCAAGTAAAAGCAAGTATTGAGAGAAATATGAATTTAATGGAATTACTCTATTAGTTATAAACCTGTGTGGACCATCAGTTTGGTCTTTAAGGATGCTTTCAATATCTAGCCCAACCAGAAATTAGTCAAACTGCCAAATCTTCATAATGAAAGGAATTGGTTGCTCTTGTTATGCTTGGAAATTACCAGGGTGCATAGCTAGTTATATTTCATCAAATGGTTATTACTGTTTGGCTGCTGGAATTTCCCCAATCAGCCCCTAAAATTTATTTTATATAGCCACATTTGGTAATCTCCCATTTAATTTGGATTATGTGTATGTTAGATAGGAGGGATGTTTGTGTAATTGTACGAGTGTCAATAAATAACTATGGGAAAAACTCATTGGAAAAAAAAGAGAAAGAAAGAAAAGAACTATGGGAAAGGTAAGAATGTCGATTATGAAATAATGGGATAGGGAGGGGCAAAGATACTTAGAAGAACAAAAAACGTGACTTTTTTTTTTTTTTAATCTTTTATTTATTTTTCTTGAGGGGATGCCTCAACTCTTGAATTGTGGACCCTCAACCACCACCTCTCGTTTTCACCTTTTTGTCTTGTCCTCTTCATCTTACTTACTATCCTCCTAAATGTTGATTTTTGAGGTATCACCATCAACAAATATGGACATGGCCATGATAATGCGATCCCAATACTTCGGCATTTCTGGGGTGTAATGCACCTCATCTCGGCACGGTATACATGAGTTTTGAATGATTATTTGGCTCTGGCTCCCAGCTCCTGAAGACCCAATCCACATCTTGAGGAGCCATGGGGCCAACAATTACATCTTGGTTAAGGTCGAATT